>JBAMHZ010034799.1:0-18430 GCA_037177395.1 Alpinia galanga
ATTTGAATAATTGCTGAAATCAAATTTAGATTTATGTATCAATATGGCCTTGCAGCTGAGATGACTAGAGCTCTTTGTTGGAGGCCTAAATCCTGAGCAGCCCGAATGCCCTGAGTATCCAATGAAATAAGTGTCGAGAGGCTCAAGTGGACTAACTGTCCCATCAAAATCTGAGCTATTGAGTTGAGTGTCCTAAGTACCCAGTACTCGAGCTACTGAGTCCATGCCCAAGTAGCCTGAGTGTCAAATGAAATTAGTGTCGGAGGCTTGAGTTGAACGACTATCCCATCAAGATATGAGTATTGAGTCAAGTATTGAGTGCTCGAGATACTAAGTCCATGTGTAAGTGCTAACCTTCCATGAGATAAGACAGTCGAGTGCCAAATAATTGAACATCAAAACCAAGTGCAATTACTGAGAAATGTAAAGAGTCAAGCGCAAGTGGATGAGCATCAAAGGTCATATCATTAACTACCTCATCTAACTAATTTTCATCTAGGAGTCTACACATCCGACTGCCGACTGAGAATCTACACTCTCAATTGTCTAGCCGGAGCAAGAAATGTACTAAGAGTGCTATCAATAAAATAAATTCATCTGGTACTTTAAAGTTACATTAAATATTTATTTAATGGAATATAATGATAAAATCATAATCACAATCAAGTATCATGGCCAATTGGACTTGTACTTGAATGTTATCACTAAAAGATTTGGAGATGAGGACGGAGGCGGATGGAGATTCTATTCGCTTCTCTTTCCGTCTGTGTTTAGCCTAGGGTAGGGGCCTCTTATACAGGCTCCAAACCACAAGCGTTTTGAATGGTCAGTAAATGTAATTCATGGCCACCGATTATTCTTGTCATAACGCCAACAGCTAGCATTTTTATCACTTGAGTTGTAGTTTCAAGGCTTACTCGAATAATTAACATAGTCGTATTAAAATCTGAAAGGATAAAGAATTGATTCCTAGATTTCACAGTTAGACTATCGATGACTCTACATTTTTATACTGACCACTTTGGATTCTTAATTTACCCTCCTCCATACGTAAGGACAGCAATAAGGGACCACTAATATGACAGTTTTATATTTTTTTTTACCACTTAAATTGTATAGAATCTACCATTAATATCTGACCGTTTTACGTTAATGATTAATGTGTCTATTATTACACGTATGAGCAGTAGAAACTTAGTTCAGTGGCAAAAACATTGGTTGATATGATCGGACGGACTTCAACAAATGCAAGTCACATTTGCACATAATTCACACCTAAGTTTAATGCAATACAAGTCTTGGATTTGCACCTTCCACTGGAAACACATGCATGTTGACAACATTTACAAGTGTGATTCAATATAAATCAATCTTTATGCAGACTAAAATCCCACACATATTAGAGTCCATTTCCATCCATTTTTTATTCACATTTTCCAACATATTTATAGTGAATTTACAATCATATTTCAAGATATGACAACTTATGCCTCCAAATATAAGCACTCAAAATTTTGAGCTTTTGTGAACTTTTAAAATACTAGAACTCTCTAGAAACGACAAAAGAGATTATTAATTAAGTTTGAATAAATTGAAGAGGGAAATCTATTTATAAGGGTGAAGAATGTCCCAATTTGGCAGTAAACATTTTTATCCGATGAAACTAGAGTCAAATATATTGAATACTAATTGCTTATTCATCTGAGCAAGTATTTTACTATAATTTATTTATAAACTAGCCATCTATAAGCATATTCTCAATTTGCAAAATTATCATTTTCAGAATACTACATCGGACAAGTTCCAGCTCCAAATTTCAGAAACTGCAACTAACAAAAAAGCCATATTCATTTTTCAGAAACTGCAATTTGTTGCATTTTGAAGTACAGCAAGTTAATTTTTGAGTTTTCCAACTCAGATGAGAGCTCATTAGCACAGAAAATTATTTCCACGATTCCAGCAACGAGTTTCATCGTTCTGGTTTCTACTAACCAGCAAGACGACCATAACTAATACAATGCTCCCACCATCACAGCAAGTTAATTTCTGCATATTCAGTTAGAACTAGCCGACAGCAGCGTACTAATGGCAGTGTGTCAATTTTCTGTTTCCAGCAAACTTGTAAAGCTGAGATATACAATAACAGTACAAAAAACCAACCAGAACATAAACTAAGATTTAAGTTTCACCAACTTTTCGTTCTGGTTATTAATCATGATAAAATACGACAATAAATCTTAGTAGGGGTTTCAAGCCCAAACCAGGCAATTAGCATATATCCAGGCAAAAAAAGTAATCTTTGCACGAGAGCAAGAAGAAAACCTTGTCAACCTTTACATAAATGCACTGATCATCAAATACATTGTTCTCATGAAGCACATGAGAGCTAGAATTAACCGTTTCCCTTTTCCCCTCTTATTTATATAGACCAACAATAAATTGTACTCTCTTTCAATATAAGTTGGGCAATAAACTCCAACGACTTTTTGTGAAATGCCAATCTCTTAATTTCATCCTTGTACTCATGAATCAGCTCCCAACAAGTAATCTCAGAGCATGCAAGTGTGTCAACAAATATAACAGTAAAATCAAGCTTTCGAGAAATAGGGCTGCGCATGTCGCTGTCTCTATTAAACATAACTTTCTTGCCTTTTATGGGGACAGAAACACACACAGATAAATATATGTTGCAAACAGCAAAAAGAAGAAAAAAGTAATTTTGTTGATTAACCTAATATGAGTCAACAAGAAGGGGAAAATTTAAAAATTCTAAACTGGACAAGAAAAAAGTGAAACTACAGAGATTAAAGCACCAATTTTATACCAAGAACAGATTAATTAGAAACTACCAATATCACCTCATGAACATACACATAATTCAGAAACATTAATTGTAGTAGAAAAAGATAACAATCTAAATATGCATACAACAACAATCGAGTTTTATCCCACTAGATTAGGCACAACCTAAATATGCATACTGAACCAAAATTTCACTCATTTGGGACAAAAATGCAAGAGGGTAAAACACAAAGTTGAGCTAATCAAGCTGAAGTAGAATCTTTTTGCTATACAGGATGCAGATCCTCAAACTTGGGATTCCTGTGCTGCATGTTCACCATCTTTAGTCAGCAGCAAAGCATAAGGAGAATGTTGCCAACCCAGCACAAGCACCACCCATCAAGCCCACTAGAGAAATTGCTTCTGTAGAGGATTCAAATTCTGGAAGAGACAATTTCTGCGGATCTGGGGCAGCCAAGGGTAATCGAGCTCATTTCTGTGACTATGATGATTGTGGGATCTACAACGGAGGGTTGAACTCGAATGTTAATGGTGAAGTCTGCTAGGGGTGTCAAAAAGGAAGGTAGAGATCAAACAACAATAGGGTTTGAGCAGGAACTCAAATCAGTGGAAGAAATGGTGACAATGGTTGGGGAAGTGATGAGTTCAGAGGGAATTTTGGGCACTCAATGATGGGGATATGAGGGTGCCTCAAGAGTTCATGAGGTTTCATGAGTTACGTGCAAGGATTGGGGAGTTCAGGATGTGTAATGAGTGTGGATTGGAATCAGGAAGAATGAGTATTCCTGAATCATTCTTAATAAAATAAGGAACAAAAATTCTAACAGAACAAATATTCATGATCTAAATTCATTACTAAAAAAAAGAATACTTGAACCAAACATGCTGCAATAGAACCAATTTAAGCACTTACAAAGTTGGAGGGGTCACATAGTAGCTAAATTAAATGAAAAGTTATTGGATAAGAATTGTTTAGTTCATACACCAACAAAGATTACAGCCAAAAAGGTAAGAACTAGTTTAGTTGTGTGTCACACAAATCTGATGAAATCCATAACAGGGAAAAAAACTAAACTAATCTGCCTACAAAGAGAGTTCACCTTCAAGCTTATTCCAAGTATCAATGGCATCGCCTTTCACTATCGTTCTCATTTTTGCCACAATATCTTTTGCTTCGTCAATTCTTGAATCCTTCACCAGACCATCAATCAGTGCTTTCACAACCTCAAAAGGCAGCGCATACTTATTATTCAAACATTCTTGGCAGATACTCAGTGCTTCACCAAACTCCCCTTTCTCAACCAATCCACGAACCAAGCCGACGTATGTATCTGCCCTAGGTGACACGCCCTCACTCTTGTTCATCCTTTTCATAACCTTCATCCTCTTGTACACCTCCAATGCAACATTTATATCTCCTTCGGCTGAGTATCCACTAATTATGGTACTAAAAGTTGTCAAGTTCGGGTGGATACCCTTGGAAATCATCACATCCAGCAACTCCTGGGCCTTGAACGTCTCTGAATTTCGACAGAACTTGGATATCCTACAATTGTAGGTAATAACATTAGGCTCCAATCCCACACTAAAGATTTGCTCAAGAATTTCATCAAATCGATCATCTTCTCCATTTTTTAAGCACCCACTCAAAAGAGTATTGAACGAGATGATATCTGGGGTAATTCCTTTCTCAGTCATTTCATCGATCACATTGCGTGCAGTTTCAAGATCCTTTTTTTGGCACAATGCCTGAATGAGGACATTATATGAGACTATTCCAGGAACGACGCCCAGCTGCTTTGGTGCACGGTTAAAGGTCTTGATGACGAGGTCAAATTGGCGATTGCGGAAGTAGCCTAAAAGGAGGGTGGATAGGGATTTGTCGGAGCCGGACCGACCAAGGAGTTCAGGGATGCGATTGAAGGTGGCTGCAGCGTGATCGAGCATGCCCGCAGAAGAGTAAAGAGAGATGAGGCGGATGATAAAGCCCTCGTCTTTGGGACACTGAACGTCGGATAGGAGCGGGGACAGGAGGCGGTCTACGAGGTCGGGGCGGTTGGCGCGGGCGAGCTTGTCGACAGTGATGGAGAAGATGGGACGGTGAGCGTAGAAGCGGGGAAGGTGCGCAGCAGACTGGAAGAGGTCGGCGATGCGGTCGGGGTCGGATTCGGAGAGGATGGCGCATTTGAGGGCAGAGATGGTGTCGGGACCGGCGGAGGCGGGGGGATCGGTTTGAGCAGCGAGGGCGCAGAAGGCCGATCGGAGGATGGAAGAGAGGCCGGCGGAACGACGGCGGACAAGAGCAGAGGAACAGGTGGCGGCGGCCATGGGAGAAGCGCAGGCAGTGGAACGAAGCGCGTGAAGATCGAACTCGAAGCGATCAATTTATATAGGGATCGACGTTCACTTGTTCCAGATTTTTCGAAGGTAAAGAATTGGCCTAAACCTAACCGGAATCTGGAGCAGTGGTTTGTTATATATAGAGAGGGTGAAAAGAAAGAAAGAAAAGATATAAATGACTTTTAAAAAATTAATGAATCGTATTAAAATATCTAATACATTTTATTTTATTTTATATGCAATAAAATATTATATGTTGTCATGTCCAATTAAAGTGTTTGTTTAACTAAATTAATTTTGAGAAATAGATGTATTCTTTCTGTTAATATGCAAATTTTCTTTATATAAATTTCTTTTTGAATTTATTAGTATTCAATGCGCCATTTAGTTCATGATATAGTTACTTTAATTTAATTTTTTTTTAAATTCTAACATCCAATTAACCCTATTTCATAGTATGTATCGTTGTGTTCTTATCTAATAAAAAGACATTTAAATGGCAATGTGCATCGACATATATTTAATTTACTTCGATGAAAAAAATATTAATTTAATTCAATGATACAATGGGTGTCAACAAGCCAAATCCTCCCTCCCAAAGTAGTGTGCCGATCATTTAGTGTGCATAGATTAAATCTACGAACAAATAAAATGTTATTGCAAAAATTGATCAAACTTATTCTTTAAAAAATAAAGAGAACCGATCTAGTTTACAAAAAACTGCATCAAACAAACCTAGAAATGGTTCATTGTACAAGGTGACAAAAATTGTTTTGCTCTTAACAATTGTTGTCCCATCAACCCACTCAGTGAAATCATATCATTTTACCTATCTCATGGACACCGAAAAAAATGCATCCATCATTCCGTTTATGCATTTTTTTTTTTTTGACATAATTAAACTTCTTAGCTTTCTGGCCAATCCAAGTGTTCAACAGGTTGTGCGCTCAAGTGCCATGCACCTTCTGCTAACTCATTGAAGAGTTGGTCATATCCCCAGCTTGAGAAACCCAAAAAGAACCAATAATCATCAATAGATTCTTTTCTGGATGTGAGTTCTTCAATTACTTGGCGGGTCACAATTGGACTGCCAAAATAAACGCTTTTTGTTATTTTTATAAAGCCCACTTTTGGTTTTCTGACCAAGCTGACAAGGGGCAAATTTTGAAGAGTGACTGGACCTCCATAGAAAAGAGGAGCCTGCTTTAGAGACATTAGATCACTGCTTAGATCTTTGAAAACATCCCAGTTGATCCTTTTGTTGATTATCAAGCCTTGGAAACCCTGGTTCTGGTCAACGTTTGCTATAAGTACTCTGGAGTGATCAAATGGAGCAGCGTTCAGGAGCTTGTCAGAGGCAGTGAGAATGGACCCAACAAGTACACGCTTGTGTGGGTCAAGGAAGGTGACGGGTGAATCTTGTTCAAGTAGGTGCCCGCTCTCTGCAGTAATAGCTTCGTTAAGAATGTGTTCATTGTACTTCTCTGAAGCGGAATGAGCTTGCTCATCAACTGTCAAGGACGTTGGATATGAGATTTCTTCATCCCTTGTCACCGTCCTTGCGTGTGTCCGTAGAAGGCCTAAATAGTAAATTTGACAATAATAAAGAGCGACTCAAGGAAAAGAAAAGAACATTACTGAACCCATGGTCTAAGTTTGTTAACATTGGACAAAAAAAATCAATTTTTTTTTGTCTGTCTACTCTATTCTTTTTCATGTACAAGTTATAAAATCATGAAAGCCTAATTTATGGATTTTAAGTACCTACTGATTAGTGAATCAATGAGCAACTTTAGCTAATTGGAGCTGAACTTTGCGTGCACAGTTATAATGCAAAAAAGAGTTTCTAATGTTAAGCACGAAACAAATACATTTGTGTTTCTACAAAAGAGGGATGAACAAAGTAGCCGTACAGCATTCTACTTGAAACAGAAAACAGGATGTGCAAAAGTTCAGGCCACAGAAAACGTAAGAGACAAGCCTATTAAATTTCTCCAACAGAAGTGATTTTGAGACCAAAAAAAAAAGTATCTGGATCTTATAGTCCAATCTGTAAAGAAGCCCAATGGTGTGGGCCAGCTAGGTTAAAAGTTTCTACTATATACTTTAGGAGTCCAGTAGGAAACATAACTAGGATACATAGCCTACAACAGTAAGTTCTGTAACAGATGTATTATCCATTTTGGTTTTAGTGAAATAGCTTTGTAAGACACTTGAACTTATTATTACATTTTAGCAATGACTAGCAATTACCGTTCTACTTAGGAAAAGAATATGAGAATGGTGTTCTGAGTTGTTTTTGTAACAGGTAAGTGACATCTTAAATATTTAAGATTAATTGGGATCCTCAGAAACACACTACTACTTATTGACAAATGGTGTCATTTAAGAGATGGAATGTACATGAGCTTGGGATAGTCTCACCCATTGCTAATGGTTGAATCACCATAGGTTCTTTTTATCAAGCTAAACCGATAACACTGCCTTAGTAATCCAGTTTTGCTTGTACAAAGAAGCTACCTCTGAGATCACTTACCTATCTATTAAAGCATTATGGTTCCGAAAACAGTGCCGAGACAAACTTGCTACGGATAAAACAAGAAACCCAAAAGTTCAACAAAAAGTTCAGGTATCAGAAATCTAATCCATGTAGAAGTCATAAATTTATCTGAGTTATAAATATCAATGCAAAATTACTGAAGAATTAGAAGGGGAAAAAAAGCAAGTTATAAACCTCTATAAATATTAAGATACTGAGAATTGCTTCCATGAGATAGTATAAATTCCATTATGCTAACAACTGATATATCTCCCTCATAGATGACAGCACTTTTGTTCTCTGCTGGAAATAACAGTGCTACTGGATAGTTTTCCTTCTGCAACCAAACCAGAAAGTTACAACCAAATACTGAAGCAACATGATGTTTCAGTTAAATCTGCAAGGCAAATACCTTCCACCATAGTTGAAATCTAAAATATGAATATAAGATAGATATATGTGAATTAGAGTATAAAAGGTGCTTGTGTTATTAATGAATGATTAATTGTACAATCGTCATAGAATCTCAAATTGTAAGGCATGGAAAAATATCAAGTTACCAACACTGCTGTAGCACAACTGGATTCAACACTTAAAGTTTGGAGAGAAAAAAATTTCTATTGCACATGTTGTGAAGAGCAATTTAGATGTATAAACAGGACTAAGAGTAAAACCTAAACGTATACCACCAATATGGGACTAAACTCACTACAACAATAACCCGATTAACCTAATACTCCTAACACTCCTCTCTAGTCACCTTTCCAAGAGAGGAGCATTAAGAACTTAACTGGATTTTCCAGTCAACTTTCCAAGATTCTTGCAAATAACTTTACGGATGAGTCTGCTGAACCGTGATTTTAGAAAATTGTGTACTCAACTCAGGGAATAGTTCATGTATGAGAAACTGTGTTTGATTTACCAATAATTTTCCAAGATTCCAGAATCCAATTCCAACAATTGCATTATCTAGTCTGACAGGGCTGACATGAACCTTACCGTGTCATATCTTAGGTTACTATTTCAGAAAAATTAAATTACATTAGTTATGTGAAACAACAGAAATAATACAATAGTCGTCCTGTTTTGAATGCCATAAGATGTATAAAGTATATATGAATATATTAAAGTAAAAATAAGGGTGGAACCAATAAGAAAAATGTTAAAGAACAACACTTTCTTAAGTATTATTGCAAGAACAATATACCATGTGTTCATAAAAGAGTGATTTAACAACAAAATAATATGCTAGCATGTCAAGTCGTGTACCTTACCAAGTGGCTTTAAAAATAAACCACAGTCATTGAAGGTACAGTCCATTAAGAGGACCTTTGGGAACTTATTTAGCAGATAGTCTTCTTTCTTATCTGCAAGGAACTTATGGATGATCAAAAACCATCAATTCATAAATTGATCATTTGGATTCCAGTAGCAAATTGTAGAGATGATACTTAAATGGATAAAGGACATTTAAAAAAACCTTGCTAGATCTGCAAGATAACATGAAATAAATCTTGCCATATGTTCTTAGTCTTGAGACAATATAAGATAACATGGATAAACGACACTTCGTGGTTGGCAGTAGTTGAAAAAAGGAATCATTTATACAGGTTGGAATATATCTACCAAAAAAAGGATTTTAATCTCCCAACTCAAATATCAAAAACATAAATAAGATTGGCAACAAAATAGTAAGAAATAGAGCGTCAATAAGAGTACATTTCAGTCTTTATACCAGAATATCTTCTCTGGACATAAATTCAAACGGTTTTAAAATTGTGATGCAGCTCTGTTTATGAAATCCATCAAATGAACATACAAGAGAATGAATAAATAAAGAGAACACTTTAAGAATCTGGAGCACTCAAATAAAGGTTCTACTCATTTTCATCAATTCCACATCTAATTTATCATACAGAAAACAGTTAAAAGTTATATAGTAAAACATTATTTCCTTCAGTTTACGCACAGGCATTCCATACCACCTGTGTATTAAAATCAAAACCAATCAGCACAAAATAAAATTAGAAGTTTAGATCATGCCATCCATGCTTTCCTTGTGTATTGTCATTACTAAGAAATAAAAACCTTGATTTCATCATCTATTGCACAAGACTATTTTAAACCATACAGCACCAATTTAAGTCATTTAAAACACAAAGGAAACCAAATTTAGATCCAATTCTAAGCAAATAATTGGTTAAATTGAGTTAAATAAGAACTTACATATGACATCATCATCAAACCATTTTCCAAACATTAGCATCAACTACATGCCAATTGAGTTCTATGCAAGGCGGTATCATTACTAATATTCAATTTAGTTATATCATTTGCTATTTCGTTGATTTCTTTTGTCTCCCACTACCCCTTTAAACATATCCACACCATCTTATTCACTCATTTTATCATCTATTGCATCTAGACCTAATGCCTCTCATACATTAGTATTTTTTATATTATTCTTCGAGTAACTTCACCTATTCATCTTAGCATTCGTACATAACTTTTTTATACATATAGTTTCCTAAAAGTCCAACAATCTAATCCATAAAATATAGAAGTCTTATAAAATATTCCTTTCAACCTAAGGGGAAAACAACAATCACATTAGACTCCAAAAGCTCTTCTTCATTTCAACTGCTTATTCTTTCTCCTATAATTGTATTTTTCATAAATATGTAATAATAGATGTAAGATACTTTAAACTCTGGAATTTCATGTATCTTACTTAATCATGGTGACCAAAATAGGATAATTCTGATCTAGATTGACCAAGTAGACTTGTGGTCACTAGATTTCAATACATTTTATTGATATCTTGGGGCAGCCCGGTGCACGAAGCTCCCGCCGTGCGGGGTCCTAGGAAAGGATCCATTGTACGCAGCCTTAGCTTTGCTTTTTTTTTGCAAGAGGTTGTTTTCAGGATTTGAACCTGTGACCTCTATGTCACAAAGCAATAACTTTACCGTTGCACCAAGGCTCCCCTTCGATTTTTTTATTGATATCTTGGACAAGAAAAAAATTCACTAAGAAATGATGTTGAACAAATTGAAATTTTGTTTGGTTAAATGGTTAAAAAGTCCACTTGTAAAAATTATATGAGCATGTTTGCTATTGTAAAAAAAAAATTTGGATTAAATTTTTTTTGTAAACACTAACCACAAATGTGTGTGTAATTGGGCAAATATCAAAGCCACTAAATTTTAATGGTTATCTCATTATGATGCAAAATATTTTCCTTTCCCAAATTTAAACAGCAAATTTATAGGCATGTGGTAAAGTTATAAGTGAAAAGGTAATGTACCTTTGATCTGCATAGGATCGCCACTATTTGACTGAATCAATGATAAATTCATAAAATTTTTAAATGCTCGATGCACTTCACGCACAATAAACTCCATACGCTGGCAGAATCCACACCAAGAATTGCTAAAAAGCACAAGAACATCAACCATCCAAGCAGATTTAACATCTTTTGAGCTTGGAAATGGCAAGTTACTACTGATTTCACAAGGCTTAAAGCCCATAACAAGATCGCAAAAGGTGCTATCAGTAACTTGAGGTATAAAATCAACTTCATGAAAATCTAACTTCACAAATGGAGGCTTTGGCATCTCCCTAGAAATTTTGGGTGATGATACTGAGTGTTGATATGGAGTAAGATTTTTATTTAGATATTTTTGTAGAAAATCAACTACAGAAGGGTAGCTAAGATCTATTTCCTCAGGAAGTACATAGTGCTCCTGCTGAAGAGGATCAAGAATTACTAGGGTTGGAATCCTGGAACTTGTAGTTAAGGTTCTTAGCAACTGATAATTACCATCTGCAAAGAAAAATGAACCAAGAAAAGGATGGTGCTGATAACCTAGCTCATTTACTTTTTGTAATGTTATGGATGTTTCAGTTGTTTCTATGTCATTCCCTGCAGAAAGAACTGAAGAGCTAGATCCAAAATCTGTCTCAAGATGATTGGAATTTGGTGTGGTTGGTGCAGAATCAGTTTTATTAGCTTCCTCCTGTTGAAGGTGTCCCTCTGACTTAAGCATGTCCTGTTCCAAGCAAACAAGATGTTCACCGTCATATGTCAATCCTGTTTCCTCTTGTTCATAAATTTGGTCACCCTTGCAAACCAGTGTTTCCTTTGAATCACATTTATCAGGATCTTCTTTGACAGATTCAATTAATGGTTTAGCATGCTCACGCCCACCAAGAGTCACTTCATCAGGTTCAAGAATGTCAACATCTGGATACACAGATTGCTTTCCTTCATTTTCAATTTTATTTTCTTTATCACTTAATAACCCAATGTTTGCATCATGATGACTGTCAGTAGGTTCCTGAGGATCATTTAACAAGGTGATTGAAGTCATAGTCACTTTGCTGAATTGATCATGACCATCATGTGGAATGGGAGATTCTACTGTTTGCACTTCAAAATCATCAGATAAGAGCTCAAAACCAGCTTTCTTTGCTACTTCACTTATTTTAGTCTCTTTTACTCTCAGTGCTGGATTTTCTTTATGAAGTAATTGGGTTAGAATATCATAAACAGGGTTGATGTGATTTCCATGGGCAGTGCTTTGCAGAGAAATTTCTTTCCCTTCATTGACTATCATAATAGCCATATTATCCTGGATTTTCACAATTTTTGGAGAAGCTTTTCTAGTTAGATGACCGGAGGAAATGGGCACATTTCTGCTCCATGCTCTAGAGAAAGCTTCTTCCGAAGAACTACCAATGTTTCTTTTATTTTTCTGTTCATCTGTCTGATACGAAAACTGATTTTGTGAAGCAAACTTTCTAAGTACCTCAAGAGATAACTTGCTCTCTTCTCTAACTTTCAATGATTCTGAGCTTCGATCAATGAATAAAATGATTGAAGGTCTGTTTGTTGGAAATGCAGGCTCAAGATCATCATCATACTAGATAAGAAAAGGTAGAGAAAAATGAAAACATCAGTCAAACAGATAACTAGAACAAAGGTGGAATATTGGTTAACTACTTGTGAATTAATGAAACTAGGGGTTGAAGAACAATATGTTTTGCAATAAACAAATCTACCATGACAAATACGAATTAGTATAAGATAAATACAAGTCATTAGAACAGTTCTCTAAATGGATTGCAAGTGACAAAATTAGGCTTTAGAACCTTACTTTATTCCATGAGTTTCAAAGCTGTATTGATGATCTTCTGCTTATTTGGAATAAAACATGTACAAGCGGGCTTCAAGGTCACATAGAAGTATTATGGATCTCTTCAAGATCATTCTTTAAGCACGACTAATTTAATTAAAATTTTAACTTAAATATTAAAAAAATAATAATAAAAAAGACATC
Source organism: Alpinia galanga (assembly GCA_037177395.1). Lineage (NCBI taxonomy): Eukaryota > Viridiplantae > Streptophyta > Magnoliopsida > Zingiberales > Zingiberaceae > Alpinia > Alpinia galanga. The sequence continues at coordinate 13,024 of JBAMHZ010034799.1, forward strand.
AAAAAAATTAATTATAATAACACAACTAATTTAATTAATTTCGATTGTATAGGATTAAAAAAATAAAATTTAATAATACAAATATTATTATTCATAATATAAATAAATAAATTTACAAAATATTTTTAGATTAATGGGATAATTCTATTAAATTTTAATTGATTTTATTTATTTTATTCGAACTATAGTTAGGAGTTCATTGAAATTATTAACATAAGATTTTATTAAAATCTTAAAGTTTGTTATGCTCACCTGCGCACCACGCACTGGGTATTCCTCGCCGCAACCCCACAGGGGTTGCGGAGGTGTCACCGTGACACCACGATGGCCTACACGACATTTCTGTGGCCCACAGAGGCCACCGCGGTGCCAGTGTTGTATTAGTGTTGGGTAATAAGTGAAATTGTAAATTTTGTCTATACCACTCAGCACGGCTCGAGATTTTAAACTATGGTATCAACTATTCCACTGAATGTCACTAGTTGCTACAACCTTATAATCAATTTCCTCATAAGGAAAAAAAAAGGCAAAAAACTTTCTAAAAAAGCTTATCGCACTATTGACTTAGATCCCAAGGACATAGAAGTCAGTTTATAATTCAATATGTAATGCAAGAACAAAAAACAAATCTTTCAAACATAACTAGATTCAAAAACTGTCTTATCATCTGATTTTCCAACTTATGGCACTCATTAATTGCAAACGGTTTGTTAATGAGTGCTTTTATAAATAATCATATTATAAACAAGTTTCAAGGCTCTTCCATTAAATCATAATACTGATCCCTTCATTGAATTTCATAAAGCAGATTACCCAAGTATATTACCAAATAAAGAAAAGACAGCTCCTCCTTGAAAAGCATCCTTGTCAGGAGAATGAAATCTAGAATTCTAGATGATACTATTTTTTTAATTTTTATCTTCATATGCACTTTCCCTAGTGGATATCATAACACATTTTTCATTTTAGTTTTCTATTTTATATGCCTTTTTCATGGTATCACTTCAGTGTTCTCAAATCACCACGGTGACTTAATGTTGCAATAAACACTAATATCTTTTTATACACCAAACTAAGGAATAGTAAATTACTTTGACCAAATCACCATGGTGATTATGTAACGTTTACCACAACAATTGACTGGCTGAAAATCTTCCTATGATTAAATAGATGGGTCATCAAATTAAGAATACAAGCAATCATGATGAGAAATAAATTACCACCTTTTACAACTGATATGTCTGACAAGAAGTAGCATATATGATCATAATATGAGATTGATGGCTTTTCTTCTCATAGTTTCTAAAAGCCTTCAAGATATAAACTAATTATTAGGCCGCCTAAATAAGGATTCATCATCATTATCATTCCAGCTATTTGAGGTCGGCTAAATGAATAAGAATTTTGTTAACAAATTTAATAAGAACTCAACCACAAACTAAAGGTCACATATACTACACTTGCCATAGCAAATGCTGATAACCCTTCCAAGCATTCATGTTTGAAATATTAATAAATTTATGTCAGCCAGAAAAGCCCTGTATCAAATCACAGCAGTTGATACCAAAACAATAGACTTACATTGGAATGAACCAGAACTTTAGGTCCTTAACTAGTTGTAGATAACATGTACGAATATTACTGGGGCAACTATGAATTTAAGAGAATTATTTATCTGAATGTTTTTTTTATTCTTTCATGCCGGTCCATAACCCGGAGGATTCTCTCAAATTGAGTGTTTATTGCAATGTCTTTAATATCTGCTTGATTTCAGGATGTTTTTAGAAATGATGAGAGAGCAATTGTGATTGGACATTATTATTTTTCAGATTAAAAAAATCTAAGTTTGACAATGAAAAAATAGGTAAAACATCTCAAAAGTTTCAACAATATACCTCCATCACTGGAGACTGACGTGTTTGCAAAAATTTTCTGAGATTATCTTCTTCAGGAACTATCATTGTGCAATTAGAACATCCAGAGACATGAAGCACAACTAGCCATTTATTTGGACTAGCAAGATCAAGAACGGGTAACAAAGAATTTTCAGATATCAATCCAAATCTTTGCTTCTCAGGAGGTAGAAAATACTCTCTTGCAATAGAAGTGAACTGCTTGAAAAAAGATTCAAACTGCTTAAATTCTTCAGTTGTACATGACATATTACTACCTCCATTTTCTAATTCTTCTGGAGCACTTTGATTCGCTAAAGTATATTCCTTAAACCAATCCAAACTTCCTGGTCCATCTTCAACACCACATGTAAGTCTATCCTCATTACCCTAGTGATACCAAATTGAAAATAAAATCAGTGCATGCAGAAATGCAATGGATAGTGACTAATCATCCAAAGGCATTTAATTACAGGAGTATAAAAGAACCTTTTGGTGTTCTATGTCAAAGCCCCCCAGAGTATCACCAGAAATATTTGGCGTAGGTATGCCAACTGCAGTATTTATAAGGACATCAATACACAAAAAGGATAATGTAGTCTAGAAACAAAACAAGTAGTCGTATAAACAAAAATATTCAAATATTGATATTCAGGGAGGACTTTTATATAACAAGTAACCTAAGAGACTCTACCACTAAGAGGCTACATTAAAGGCATAAAACATTTTTTCCATTAGATATCATCATAATCCATATTCACTATGATGCACTACCACTTGAAAAGGAAATACCCAGCTAAGCTACAAAATATGAAGAGTGGAGTAACCTCGATTACAATTATTCAGAAGAAATGTATTAGTAGTTTATGTTACAAACCTTAAAGGCACACTTAAATTTTATTTCACATTATGAATGAAAAACTAATACCTTGCTGATTAGATCATTATGCAAACCCAAAGATTATATGCTGAAAAAGGACTTGAACAGCTGAAACAAATATGATGTAAGAATACTAAGACCCTATGCAGTAAAGAAAACAGAAAGCCAAAAGTACACAGCCGTTTATCAATTATGCAGTTACATTGCAATTGATCCAATTATATTAATTATCACTGGCATTTAGCATGTTTCTGCAGTAAGATGTCAGTGCTATACGGTGGTTAGTTGGACTTATAACTTTCAGCTTACGAAAGTAAGAAGACCTGAAATGAGCCATCAATAGGGCAAGAGATCAAGTTAAGATGGAAAACCATTCTCTGAATAATTGTATGAGGACATGGGAGTCCCAGAATTTCCATTGTGCTTGCTGCCCAACAGTTTGGCTGACCATCCACAAAACTCAAGGAGAAGAACAGCTTTATCTGTTGATTTGAAAAAGTTTTCAAGATCTTCTGGAGTATGCAGAGGCTTCAGGGGAATCTCATCAGGCTTAAGTGACAAAAAGTAACGGAGTGAAAATAGTAAACTTTGTGCACTAGATCTCCCATGATACTTGTGTGACATTGAATTATGATAGTAGTACATTGTTATCTCATCTATGGCACCAAGAATGTCAGCTAGCATCTTCTCAGAATTCCTGTTAATAACCATTAGCTTAAGAAATTTAAGTTCCTCGTCATTAGCCACCAAGTATGAGACTTCATTCATCAATGTTCGTGCTTCACCAGACCCTGTAATAAATTATAATAATTCTTAAGGTTGTCATGATAAAGTTCAAAAAAAAAAAAAAGATGTACCTGATAGATCATTCAAATTTTCTTTATAGACATTTAGCCCCAAGGAAGAAGAGGCAAACGACAAGAAAGTATGTATATTGAGTTCAGTATACCTCCATATGGATAAACGCTAGCATTTTTTTTCCGTATCATTCATCAAAAGAGCATACAAGTATGTCTGAATAAATTAAGCATTCTCGACCCATCTAGGTTAAAATGATCTAAGTACATCCAACCGGTTTTGCTAGGTAAAAAGTCTAACTTATCAGTAAAGCGTTTCAACAACTCCAACACTGATATCAATAAACTTATTGAAATAAAAAATGAGTCACATAACCAAAATAGTTTTTGCCTATACGCCATATATAGAATTTTCGTGTAAATAGTCAAAAGGGCATATACCATGTAATTCAACATAGAAAAACAAACTTTGAAACTACCTTCTCAACCCATCTAACACAACATGGAATTAAGAAGAAATTAAAGATTTGAGATAAACTGTGGAAGAGGCCTACAAGGGACAGTGACCACGAGAAGGATCTGGGAGTGGAGGCGAATCTGAGACGAGAAATTTCTCTTGGTGAGGGTCTGCCACTCCACTTTCGAGCCGGCAGTCCTGCCGCTGCTCGAATAGGCGCCGGGATCGGCGAAAGCCTTCTTAGAGTATGACAGAAGAAACAAGGAAACGATCAGCGGAAGTAGGAGACGGTGGCGGAGAAGCTGCCCTCCCATTTCTATCGCCCTCGGCGGCGGTGGGATTCTCCGAGAGATCGAAATCGGATGAGTTCAATCTCCCCCTCGGTTGGATCTTCAAGATTTAGTTAGTCGAGTCTGGTCGTTCAGCCTTCATTCTGATCGATTTCCAAATCGACGGACTCAAAAAAGACTCTTTTCTGTACCCAACTTGTTGCGCTCCTGTACAAGGTAAAAAGTAACTATTTTTGGTAATGCTCAAAATCTGTCCATTGGTTTACAATGGGTAAACCGATTTTTCAAAGATGCACACAACATTTTTTTAATTTCTTAAAATTACTCATCACCCTTTTCCACGTAGCCAAAATATCCGTTAAATATATAGGAAGAATTAAAATCTTAATTTTTTTCTTCTGTTTTTTGTTATGACTGAATTTTTATCATTATGGACATTTAAAATATGTCATTAGTTTTTAAGAGTAAAATATAGCCATTTTAAATATAACAATATACCATTGAATTTATGAGAGTGAACTTTCCAAAATTTAAAAAAAAATGAGACTAACTTTGATAACTTTTTTACTTGCAAATGTTTTAAGTTGCTAGCTGAAAGATCCAAAGGGAAAAAACGGGGCTGATCACACGAGCGAAAGTAGAGTCTAGGAAGAATAGGGGTTTTTCACGATTCGAACATCTAAAATAGATTAAAGAAAGCGACACGAGACGTCGAAGATGCTCCGGCGCAGTTGCTCTGACGCTCAAATCAGAAGCAGGAAAAAAAAGAGTGAATTAAGTGAGCCAGTCCTCCGATGACCTTGAGTCCCTTTATATAAAAGTGATCTGATAGCAAAATGCTCTGGCAGCAGCATGTCCTGACAGTAGCATATTCTAACAATAGTATAGGACAGAAAGGAGTAAAGAATACTATATCTCTATTAATGCACCCTTTGTGGGGAGACATTTCTCCATAAATGATGTGAGCCGTAAGCTACAGGAACATCACACACTACTAAAAAAACTACTTTTAACGACGATATTTAACGACGGTATTAAAATACCATCGTTATTGGTGGTTCAATAGTGACCAGATTTTGTGCCCGTCGTTA
>JBAMHZ010035111.1:0-18422 GCA_037177395.1 Alpinia galanga
CCTCCCTATCATGGGGAGGAGGAGGAGGAAGCGGAGGAGCTAAGACCGATTATCTCTTCTCCGTCAACTACTACTATTTTTAGAAGGTGGATTTCCTGCTCATCCATTTCTTAGAGTATTCCGTTTGAAATGAATTATGGCATGTATGATACGCGAAAGCCATTTCAAACTAATTTAACCCAGTTTTAAGATTGCGCAATCAACAATTTAGATATCAAATTAAATTACTTTATCGGATTTATTACAAATTATGTAAACTCATTAAATGAAGAATAAAATCTAACAAAAATTATGTGAAATCACTCTTGAAAATCAAACTTGATTTTGGTCTATTATAATTAGGTTAAACAAATAAATAAATAAATTGAATTTAAAAAAATACGCCCATAGTCATTTGAGAAAATAGAGTAGTATATTTCATAATGGTCTTAAGAAATATCTATAATAAGAGATTATAGTATGATAATTTAATTAGAGAAATCTAGATAGATTTTAATAGTCATTAGATTGAATATGTGTTGAAATAATCTTAATTATTAGTTAGGAGGAAGGACTAATTAATATAAATATGAGGTGAACTCTCATTTTGTAACAAGTTAAGATTTCAAGAAAAATTCAAGTTTCCTTGTTTCCTACTTCATATAAATACAATTCCTCTTACATAAACTTCTCATTCTAATAAATTGGTATAAAAATTAGGTTGGTTCATACATAAGAGAAATCGATGGTTCTTTTCTATGTTCCAATACTCAAGACCAATAACTATGATAATAGAAGTATCAAGATGAAGACTCTCCTAATTGTAGCTCATGATATTTTGGAGGTTGTGGAGAAAGACTATGATAAGCCAATTAATGAGTAGTATAACTTAAGAGATTTAAAAAAGAAAAACAAGAAGACTTTTTTTCTCCATTTATCAAGTTTTAGATAATGATAGTTTTGAGAAAATTTCAAATGCTACTTTGTCCAAGCAAGCAGGAGAAAAACTTTAAATCTCATTTCAAAAAGAAGAAAAAGTCAAACATTTAGAAGTTAATTTGATGCTCATCATATCAAAGAAAAGTAAGTTGGTGTCCAATTATTTTTTTTTAGAGTTTCTATCATTTCCAATCAATTAAAGAGCAATGATGAAAAGCTAGAAGAAATAATAATTATCATTGAAAAAAAATTCTTTGTTCATTAGGTTACGTTCAAAATTTGAAAGCATTACAACCATCATTGAAGAGACCAAGGATTTACAAGCCATGATAATTGAGCAACTCTTTGGTTCATTATAAGCCCACGAAGAAAAGAAGAAAAATAAATAAAGATATTACTCAACAACTCTTTAAAATCACTCTTCAACCAACTAATTAAGAAATATGAAAGCTTCACTAACAATAGAAGTCAATGTGGAAGAGATTGTGGACTAGGATGAAGTCGTGCTAGTGAGCAAGCTAGGATGGGGTTCAAATAACAACTATGAAAGAGGAGAAAATTTAACAAGAGGATGTGAAAGATGACACACAAATTAAGGTGCCATAAATCTAAAGTAAAGTGCTACAACTATGATAAGTTTAAGCATTATGCTAAAGAATATTAATAATTCAAAAATAAAGTATATGAAATAAAGAAGAGAAAAAGATGATACTCTACCGCTAGCATATAAAGATAATGAAAAAACAAAGATACAATGTGGTACCTCGGCACCTCAATACTAGTGCGAGCAACTATATGTATGAAAAAAGATGCATGTTCATATAGCTTGATGAAGAGAAAGGATTCATCAAATTTCCCTATGAGCATACTTTATACATCGTGAATAAGAATAAAGATGTTTTGACCATTTGCTTATACATCGGTGATTTAATCTTCACCGGAAGTAATCTAAACATGTTTAAAGAATTTAAAAAAGCAATGACTAAGGAGTTTGAGATCACTGGTATTGAACTTATAGGATACTATCTAGATATTATGGATAACAATAAATCATAAACACCCCAATAGTATGTGAAGTCAAGTTATCAAAACATGATGAAGGAGAAAAAGTTGATTTGACACTATTCAAGAGTTCGGTTGGAAGCTTGCGATACTTGAGATGCACAAGACATGATATTCTGTCATTGGATATCTTAGCTGCTACATAAAGACTCTAACTATGATCCACTAATAAGATCACTAAGAGAATTTTATGGTATATCAAAGATACGATAGATTTTGTGTTATTTTATTCATCATCTAACAATTTCAAGCTGGTAGAATATAATGACAATGATTTGGGTGAATATATGAGAGAAAAAATATCATAGGATTTGTGTTCTTTATGAAAGACAATTTTCACTAGGATATTGAAGAAACAATCCATTGTCACATTTTCAATTTGAGAAGCAAAATATGTGATTACAATCTCATGTGTTTGTGGCTCAAAAATTTATAAAGAAACTATGTTTATAAATAAATAAAAAAAGTAAACCAAAATTCGAACTATAATAACAAGTCTACAATAAAATTTGCAAAAAATTCAATCTTGTATGATAGAAACAAACACACCGATATTAGCTATTAATTACTTTATCAAATTAATAGTGCATCACAAGAAAGGAAATGCAAATGAAATACATAGAGTTTCAAAATTAAGTTATCAAATTACCAAGCAACTCAAATTTGAAGACTTTTCAAGATGCAAAATTTACTTGGAGTGACAATATCAAGTTTAAAAGGGGTGTCAAAAATTAAACTTGATTTTAACCCATCAATTAATCAAGGAAAAAAATAAATTGAGTTTAAAAAGTTAGCTAATAGTTATTTGAGGAAATAGAGTAGCATATTTTAGAATGGTCTCAAGAAATATATATATATAGTAGTAAATTATAATAGAATAATTTAGAAAATTCTAGATATATTTTAATATAATTTTTAGATTGAATATGTGTTAACATAATTTTGATCATTAATTAGGAGAAGAAACTAGTATGAAATCTCATTTCATAACAAGTCAAGTATTAAGAAAAGTTTCTTTACTTTTCATCCATACAAGTAAAATTTTTCTTCCATGAACTTTTTATTCTAACAATCACCACGAGATTTCTAACGTACAGCAATCATCATCGATCTTTGTTATTGTTTATGGTTCAGGTTTAAAGAGTTCAATATCGTCGAGCACATTGGTACTGTCAGCGTTTGAGGCTGCAGCTTCATCTTCTCTCTTCTCGCTGCACATGAATATTATTGTAGCTCAATCCTTCCTCAACAAAACCATGAGGAGCCCCATGCTCTGGCCCGATGCAGGAGGTTAAGGCGGCCGCCAAAGCAGATTGGAAGCTCGGGTGCGATGTAATTGCCCCCGCGATCATGTCTGTCAGTGCATGTTGGCTCGGCACAACCTGAGCTGATTCAGTACTCTTCAATTTAGCCAAGTATGGAAGGTCAAACGCCTCCTTCTGCAGCTGCCTCGCAAGGCTCAGCGATGGTGCAATCTCACTGCGCTTGGCGTAATCGATCTGGAGTGGTCCGTTGCTATTATTCCAAGGGGTGGAGAATAAGTTGAAACTCGATGACGAAGAGTGCCTCGGGAGGATGGAAGAGGAATGAGGGAACCTGAACTGTGACGTTGAGGATGGAGCAGTGAGGTCCAACGTGATGGTAGGGTGGGAAGAAGAGGGGAATAATTGCATGGAGAATAATGGAGGGATGAATTGGCCCTGCGTCAAGATAGTAGAGGAGGTCGACGAGCCGGACATGAGCATGCTCGCGGCCGCAGAGGTGGTGGAGGCAATGGCCGTGGCGGAGAGGGGAAGAGGGTGGTTGTGAGTTCCTTCGTAGGTGGTGACCAAGATGGACAAGTCCTCTGCGCACCTTTGCACCTGAAATTATGCATGAGCAATAGTACAAACTATAGCTGTTTATGATCATCAACGTGTTTAATTATGTCGACAACATTAAGGAACATGAAAGAGTTCTCTACAAGAACAGTTTGCATGTCGTCGATCGACAACGAAGTTAGCCCCGTACCTGCTTCCGTACGAGGCATCCTGGTGCAATAGTGCAACGATAATATGCCCGCGGACATGGATTTCCTTTGGCTATCTTCTGCCCATATTTCCTCCACTGGCACCCATCGTTCATCTGAAGTAGATGATTAAAATACATTAACCCTGTTTAACAACAGTATTATTCACAAATAACAGTCAAATCTCTTTTTGTTTCTCCATTCCGATTGAAGTATAAGCAAGCAGCTAGGGTTGTTTGCTCTTTACTTACTGTTGGGGCATTACATCTTGCTCTCACTGAAACCCTAGCTCTCTTCGCGTTGGTTTGGTGCGACGCTTCCTGATCTGCATCATCCTTTGACTCCTTCAAGCTGCGTCTTCCTGCGTTATCTGCGCTCAGATCAGCTTTGCTGAATTCGCGGTTCGGAGCTCGTTTCAACTCCAAACCAAGCGAGAGATCGTGGACTTCATTGAGATCATGATCAAGTTTAGTACTGCACAGATTGGTGTTCCTAGCTTTCTCTTCTTTACCTGTCTGAGTTTTAGTGTTTAGGGTTCCAAGGCAGAGAGCAAGATCAGATTCTTCACCGTCCTCTTCTTGCTCGGCTATCAACCCCAAGTGATCTTTCATCTGGCTATGCAGAAACAAACAAGAAAAATTCTTTCTTCGGATACTCACTATCTTCTTCTCTAGCTATCTTGTTTCACCGAAGTGGAACCAATATGAACCTCCTGCGGTATATATAATTAAGATTCACAATTAAAAATATAGATAATTTTATTATGATAAATATAATTAATTATATTTCATAATATGTATATATACATATATTCGGGATTTTATTCCACGAAGGTATATATCTTCTTGTTCTACAAAATTTTGTGAATTATATATATATTCTTGTTCTACTGCAAATTAGTCAAATCTGAGCGAGCTAATTAATTAACCTGACTTCAATCAGTCTAAGAGGTGCAAAATTGAAACTTCATAGGTTTACAAAGCTAAAGAGTTTGAACAAATACAAACTCGAAGCAGATGGTTTTATCCGAAACACTTGTCTTTCAAAAGAAAAAGGATAGTTGATTAGGAAGATGAATATTAGAAAGTAAAAGCATAAACAAAACATCACAAAGGGTAGATGTATAGATAGAAAACACACATATATATTAGGGAATAAAAGAAAAGAAAACAAACATATCCAAGAACAGCTTGAATCACATATACCATACCAAGAATAACTGAAACTGGCAATCCTCTCTTCTTTTCCCCTTTTCATTACTACCTCCGCGCCACATAAATATAGAGGAAGAGGTTAATTAAGCCTACTGTTTTTGACTTGTAAATCGATAAACTATAAACATTGTATGGCCCTCATCTCTCTTTTGATTGAAGTTCAATGTCAACGGCCCCTCAGACGAAGCAAACTTTAACAAGGCATTAATTCCAGTTCATACGTCCAGGTCGTCGTATCTAGAGTTGGGCAACGTACGTCATGCATGCATGGATCTCTGCTCACTGCACGCGCAGTCTTGTTGGGTACGTTCTCGCTTTGACCTTCGAGATCCGAAGCTGCTTTATTGTCAACTTTAATACTAAGTCAGGCTTCGCGTTGGCCTGCGTTCAAACAAGAATAAACGCGATTGATATGCAAAGCCAAGTGAATCGATTGAGTATCGAATAAATCTATCAAACCCAAGGAGGGGATTGACTCAGCCAATTTAATTAACTCGTCCTACTCGACTCGACTTACTTGCTTCTTATCTTAGCCTACGATTTATAATGAGTTTGTTGAAGCAATTTATTTGGTTTGCTCGATCCTTTCAACTCCTCTAAGCCTCATTTACTCGGTGGACTCATTCGATCAAACTGGATAATTCAACTTTCTTTGCGTTTATAAGTCATTGCTTAAATCCTTAAAAATAATCTATATTTCAAACTTTTTTTATTTAGAGTTAAATTAGAAACAATACTATATATATAGTACTATCAAAATTCACACACACACACACACAAAAAAAAGAACAGCTATTCTTGATTATATTAACAAACTCAGGATAGCAAATTCCTGAAAAAGGAAGAGGATTCTACAAGCTGACTTCATTTTCTGGATAAGGTTGTTTAAACTTCTTCCGTGTGCTACATAATTATATAAATTGTTACGTTGTTACTAAAATATTCAAGTGTTTTTTTTTTGGGTTAAAGAGTATAATTAATTATTCCATTATGTATACATAATACACACACATATATATATATATATGTGATTCCTAAGTTTTTATTATCTTTGTCAGAGAAATTGAAAATGAAATTACTTAAATATGGTTTGAATATATAGTTGCCCAACTTGCAAGGAAGAACAAAGTGTGTTCAGTGCTGTATATGGTTGAAATTTTCAAGATTAATGACAATTTGGCGGGCAAGACTTAGCCGAAGACTAGCTTTCGCTTGTAAGGACTTTTACACACAATGTAGTGAGAGCTTTTCAACGTCTTGACTAACTTTGGTGCTATTTTTTCGTCTGCGAGTGTAACGTAGCTCTCAAAAGTTCTAAAATAGTTTCAAGTGATCAATTAACAATCTCACTCGAAAGGCGACTTTTATGACTAAAGAAATGATAAATCAAACCTACATCGAATCGCATTTAAGTTTTCTTTACAAAAAAATGTTGACGAACTAAATCGATTAAATCTCGAATATTTAATTGGAGATTTTCAGAAATTGTAGATTACTAATGAACAAGTTAAGAATTTATGTGATGCATTTTTAAACTCTTCTTTATTTTTTTCATGTATTTTTTTTTTAATATTTAATTGTTTCGGCAATTCTTAATCCAAAGGGATATAGTAATTAAATCCATCGATTCTAAATAATTTATAATATACTCAAAAAGTAAGTGAATAAATAAATCATTCTTTTAAACACAAGCTTGTTTAGCCTTCTCTTGTTCAATAAAACAAATTGAACTCCGAGAAAGTCGGGGAAAAAAATATATTTTTTGACTCAATCTTAGTCAACTTGTGTTTATCTCTAACAATCAAATAAATTTATACGGAGAAAATTGAAAAATAATTAATAGAAAAAAAATCAGTTTCGCCATTTTTTAAAAGGAAAAAAAATCCTTATGTTTAGTATCGTATGTCGTCAATGCATGCATGCATGTTATTGGAGTTGATTTATCCATTAAAAAAATCAATAATTCCTTATCCAATGGTTTATTATTTCTTATATATATAATACCAAAATTCATTCATTCGAATTACATTTAATAGCATTTAAAAATATACATAGCAAAGTGTTAGCTGGTATCCTTGAGATATATCAATCCAGAGTGTCTTGCTCAATTAGTATAGATTAAAGTATAGTTTGAGTTTGGAAAAGGAATAAAGGATGAATATGTGACTATTAAATTATACTTATTATTGTGCCAAAACTTTCCATTATAGACTATGAAAATATTTCTTAACAAGGAAGAACAACCCTGATCAATTAACATGTATTATATATGGGAATATTTTTAATCAAAAATATCTTCATTGTTAAAAGTTAAATTTGATTTTGAGCTATTATGATTGGACTAAAATGGAGTGTATTAAATAAAAACTCATAATTTACAATGTTCATGTGAGATATATATTAATATAGCATATTCTAGAATGGTGTCTATGGTAGAATAATCTAGAGAATTTTAAATAAACTCTAATAATCATTAGATTAAGTATATGTTTACATAAGTCTAACCATTGTTAGATGGTGAAATTAATATCAATAAAGTATGAGGTCTCATTTTGTAATAGGTCAAAAAATTTGTTTCTCTTCCATACAAGTTCTTCCATAAGCTTTTCCTTCCAACACTCCCTCTTAGAATATGATTAACAATGTTACCTCATGGAAAAATTCAAAGAGTTTAGTCATAAATTTTAAAATATAATGGGTTTTTTACAATATTGCCAAAAAAAATTAAAACCCACTAAATAGTTCCTATTTCTTTGCTTCGGCCAACCCCTCTTCCTATCTTAACCTAATTTTCTTTCACAAAAAAAAAAAAAAAAGAAACTCTAAAATATTTCTTGCACTGTTGTTCTTCTTTGCATCGTCGCTTCTTCTCTATGTTATTGTTGCCACCTTAGTTGTAGCTGCCCATCAATGACGCCTCTCGACATTTTTGCAAACATTGTCATCGTTGCACCATTGATACATCACAATAAAGACTTTCAATTTAGGTGGAGTTTTTCCTGTCTATTTCTTTTTTTAACAATCTTGTGCATAATTAAGTATTATCAATATGCAAATAAAATTCAATAATTCATGATGCCTTAGTTGTGGAGATAGAAAATAGATTAAGATTTTCTCTTTATCTTTATGATTTAGATATTTCTATTGATTAATTGAGTAGCAGAACAATTTATAATTTTCTTTACTCTTGATATGAAAAATATATTAAGCTTTCTACTTTAGGGCTTAAATCATTCTTAATGATATTTAGTAGATATTTTTGCATCAAAAATTTAAATCATACTTTAATTAAGAAAAATATCAATGATACATCAATTAAGATTTATATTTTATTTGGTAGAAGAAAATTTACTATATATTCTTTTATATCCCTACTACTTGGTTATATTCTTTTATATTTATTTAACCTTTTATACTCTTTATTGTTTATCAAATTGCTATATCTTATAAAAATTTGTACATGATATTTATAATAGTAAATTTTAGAAGTTTAGAAGTAAAATAGAGAATCTTAGAATAATTTTCTTAGGGAGAACTAAAAAAAAAAAAATGTGAAACCGCCACATTAGCGGCCTCCCACCGCTGCTCCTACGTGTGAAGGGGGGTAAATCATGAACCCAGGGCAGCTAGCGCAGAAATGCGGAGTCATCAGTAGTCTGACGGTGAAATCCATGAATCGACCCTTTGCCCTTTCAAGCCTTAACACGGCTGTGCTAGCCGTTCGAGCAAGCCTTGGGGGCTTTCTTAGCGAGAACTCAAGACTTTATAAGAAGTTGAAATGAATACATAATGAAAATAATTTTATGGAGATAGTTATCTAAACTAAATTATAAGATTTGAAGAAATGAATGTAACACTTATTTTTTATTCTATAATCAATAAAAGTTATGAGATTAGTCACATTGAGTAACTAAATAATGCCCTATAAATATAGAGCTTTTACTTTGTGCTTTAAAAATAAATAAATAAATAATTTTATCTCGCAGGGTATATTATGGATTGTTTATCTTATTTTTATATGAGACACTTCATAAGATGAATTGTAGGTCATTCATCCTATTTTATGTGAGATATTTTGGATGGATCATAGGTTGTTCATCCCATATACATGTATATATATGTGCATACATACGATGTACTTCATATTCGATGGATTGTAAATCGTTCATCCTGTACATATACGATGCATCTTTATTAGGTGGATTATTGTAGGTTGTTCATCATTATCTTATATTTATATATGATGTGTTTCATATCATTTGGATTGTAAGTCGTTCATTTTGATAGATACAAAATAATTTTGAAGAGTGGATTACAGGTCATTCATTCATTTAATACTTATGTTTGAATTATATATTTAATTAAGAGCAATTTGTGTTTAATGTTGAAAATGAAACATTGAAGAAATCAATGAAATTAATTAAAGAATGAATAAGAATTGAATTAACAAGAAAGGTAGAATAATTAATGGTGTTCAGAACGTAAAAATATAAATTATGTCTTTTGTTATTGATTTCTTGAATTATATATTTTCATGCACGTCTTTCTTTACTTCACTTTGCACATTGTGTTTATTTTTTGCTCCTTTGACCTTTAGATTCGTAGACTTGAGGTGATTGTCAAGTTCAGGCAATATTATAATTGATTGCTTAGAGATTGCTCAACGATAGCTTGGAGATTATACATTTTAATATTTTTTCCTTTTTAGCGTTGTCTATTATTTATTCATTTTAATATTTTTCCTATTTCATTATTTTTAATAAGTCAATTTGTTAGTCATGTTATGATATAGTCAAACTAGTGTTTTAAGACAAATATATAATTGCATTATTCTACATCATTTAATAAAGTGTTGCATATTTAATAAAACAATAAAATTAACTCAACTTAATAACACATGTGCTAATGGATATAGATAAAATCTTACGTAACTCTATCAGTCGGGCACTCCAGTTGATTAACAACCATTTTGTGGTTAATTTAGGGCTTATCAATCAACTGATATTTGACATTAGTCGATTGATATTATCAGTCAAGTGTCACAGTCGACTCAAAAACTTTTTGTATCCTAATTCATTCATACTAGTCAACTGACCTTAAATGTCAGTCGACTGACATACATAGTTGATTCCTGTAGTCGACTCCCAAATATTCCATTCAAAATTTTATATACACCAGTTGACTAGTTATCACAGAAGTCTATTGATGGTGATTAGTTGAGTTTCCCAATAGACTCAAAAATATCTTGTACAGTACTTTTTGACTAACAATCGACTCAATTTTTATGGTGATTGCGTTGTTGTTCTTCGTGTTTTTCACAAAAAATATAAAAAGCTCAAATTCGACACATATCCTAGGATTTTTAACCTCAAATTCGACGATTATGTATGTTTAAATATGCTAGATCAAATCTAATGCAAAATGCATGTATTTGTATTAAGATCATCGAAAAAAACTCACATTCTAATATTGTATGATCAATAACACTTAATCTTGTGCTCTGATACCAACTGATAGATCAAAATTCGTTAATAGATCACACATCTGCATATAAATTCAACAGTAGAAAATAAATGATCTAAACATAAGATATTGTCGTCTAATTTATAGTAAATATGCGAAAATAAAATGAAAATCGGAAAGATAATAGAACAATAAACATGCATCTAAATCCATAGACATTATCACTAGAAGAATCTGAAGATTGAAAGTTAGAACAATCATAGGATACGATCTTCCGCAAGTGCAAGGAAAACGACTTTGAATGCTCTGCTCAACGGAGAAATGAGATAACGGTTCGATCATCTCTTATATAGGGATTACATTCTATATATTGTAAGCCTAGACCTATTAACAATCCATGAATACTAATAATAACCAAATAAAGAGTTTTAAGTATGTAGATCCATATTTAATAATATAAATTTATAATTAATTATTAAATTAAATCATTTTAATGGATTTATTTGTATATGCAATGATAAATTTATATGTCAATTAATTTAACACGTTTATCGAACGGTCCAACACAAAAAATTCTGCCCATCGTGCGGTCCAGCACCTTCCGACTGATGTTAACACGCAGATGCACAGAGACGCGAAGAAGACAAAGTCTGCCCGTCAGACAAACATGAGAAGAAGAAAAAAAGACATTTAAATCACTACAAAACCTGATCTCACTCTCTTCGTCCTTCCCCAGTTGATACATCCTCACTTCAGACGACTGTCACCATTGTGGATCATTGTAATCTGTCAACTTTTCAACGGAGATCGACAATGTCATTGACTCTCCATATTTATATACCTTTTTTTTTTTAATAAAAAAAATTATCCCTAAATTCCAGAAGATTGTATTTTGTTCTTTATAGTTATTGATCAGGATTTATTTTCGGAGGAGGAAAGTTTCTTGTTTCATGGAGAATATAGCAAGTTACTGCTAAATTTATCCAGTCAAAGGGATCGCACGCGTCAGCAAAATGTCAAACTCAGCGCACCCAACGCCGCCAAATCTGTCCCTTAAATTATATACTCGTCGCCGATCGACGATTTCGCTCTCGCATTCAATTTGGATTTTAGATTGAGTTGGAGAATTTATCTCATGCATGCATGGAAGCGTTTGAAGGACCCGTGCAGCGCAACGCTGTGAATTTTTCCGGCGGCCGGACGTTCCTCTCCTCTTTCAGATCCGACCTCAAGGAGACTCTGCTTCCGGACGACCCGTTTCGGCACCTCAAGGGGCGGCCGGCGGGCGCTTTCGCAGTGGGATTGTTAAGGTACTTCGTGCCGATACTCGAGTGGGCTCCGAGGTACAGTTTCGCCAAGTTCCGGTACGACCTCCTCGCCGGCGTCACCATCGCCAGCCTCGCCATTCCTCAAGGCATCAGCTACGCCCGCCTCGCCAACCTCCCGCCCATCATTGGTCTCTGTAAGAACGTAGCATCAGCTTACACCTCCGCTATCTGCTCAGAAAAGAACGATTTCGATCAGTTCGATTCATTGGTTCGACGATATATTGTGGCAGATTCGAGTTTTGTTCCCCCGTTGGTCTATGCGCTGTTCGGTAGCTCCACCAGTTTGGCGGTGGGGACGGTGGCAGGAGCCTCGTTGTTCCTGGCCTCGATCATCGGAACTGTAGCGTCGGCCACTGAAGACCCGCAGTTATATTCCAACCTCTTCTTCACGGCCGCTTTCTGCACTGGGGTCATCGAAACAGCATTAGGGATACTCAGGTTGATCTAATCAGCTTCACACATTCCGATTACTTTTTGACTGGATGGCATACGTAATAATATTAATTGCATGGATGCAGATTAGGGATATTGGTGGATTTCTTGTCGAGATCGACCATTACTGGCTTCATGGGCGGCACAGCCTGCATTGTGATCCTCCAGCAGTTGAAGGGCTTCCTTGGACTGCAACATTTCACTACCAAGACTGATGTGGTTTCAACTTTACATTCGATTTTCACCCAAACAAACCAGGTTAACATTTATTCTGATCCAATTTTGATTACAGTGAATCCAAAATTCACAATTCAGCTACTTGGTGATGCAGTGGAGATGGGAGAGTGTAGTGCTTGGAGTTTTCTTCTTCGGATTTCTGCTCATAACTAAGCATATAGTGAGTGTGGTTTAGCATTATCTTACGTTACAGTGTTTCCTCATCTCCATACTTTAATACTAACGTTTACAAAATAAATTGCAGAGAAACAAAATCCCTAGACTATTTTGGTTGCCAGTGATTGCTCCACTGATTGTGGTCGTAGTTGGATGTGTTTTTGCATATCTTGTGCATGCCGATGATCATGGAATCCATATAGTAAGTAATTCGGATAATATTACTGCAACTACACACACACATATTTCCTTGACAAAGAGTAACCTATGCTACTAATGTTTTTATCTTCTCAGGTTGGTCCATTGAAGAAAGGACTCAATCCAGTCAGCATATCTGATTTAAATTTCCAATCTAAATACCTTAGTACTGTCTTGAACGCCTCTCTGATGGCAGCTTTCCTAGCACTTTCGGTAGATTAGTTTCAATCTCCTTCGACTTAAAACTTTGTTCACTTTAACCTTTTCCTAAGTTGCTGAACGTGTCTCTGTAAAATAACATATCACTGTTTAATCTAGGAAGGAATTGCAGTTGGTAGGAGCTTGGGAATGTTGAAAAATGAGCAAACTGACGGGAATAAGGAGATGATAGCTTTTGGGTTCATGAACATTGTTGGCTCCTTTTTCTCATGCTACCTAACCACTGGTAATTAAACTTTGCAATTATCCTTTAAAAAAAAAATTGGTTTTTCGACCACTGATAAATGGCAAAAACAGGTCCATTTTCAAGGTCAGCAGTAAACTATCATGCAGGGTGTAAGACTCAAATGTCTAATGTGATTATGGCTATTTGTATGATGCTGGTGTTGCTGTTCTTGGCCCCTGTTTTCGAATATACGCCTCTAGTAGCTCTATCAGCCATAATTTCTGTTGCAATGATCGGTCTCGTCGACTATGAAGAGGCTTACCACCTCTTCAAGGTGGATAAGTATGATTTTTGCATTTGCATGTCTGCGTTCTTTGGAGTTGTGTTCTTCAGCATGACTATTGGATTACTAGTTTCTGTAAGTACACCAAACAAAGTTTTTCAGCATAAGGAACTATTCTTAGCCTTGATATTCTTGTAGAATTCAATTTTTTTTCTTCATCAACAGAATATCTCAATCAAGTCTTTCTATTAACACATACTTAAATAGGTCATTTTGTCAATACTGCGTGCACTACTGTATGTGGCTAGGCCAACTAGTTGCAAGCTAGGGAATATAACAGGAACCGAGTTGTATCGCGATGTACTACTATATCCGGACTCGAAACTTATCTCAGACACTCTAATCATAGAGTTGGGTTCTCCTATTTACTTTGCCGCTGCTGGATATCTCAAAGAACGGTTGGAATAAACATTTCTACCATGTATTTGTTTTGCATTCAAAGTTTAGTTTTGCATGGTGTTGTAGGATTCTAAGATGGGTAGAAGAGGAAGACAACTTTGCAAAGAATGATGGACACTTGAAGCATGTTATTCTTGACATGGGAGGTAATAAGTTAAGGCATATGTTCTTTCTTGTTAATTAACTTTTGGCTTATGATATTACGGAGATTAGTGGTAAGAATATATCTAAGAAACTTGTTGGTTTGTGATCAAATAGGTGTGACTGCCATCGACAACACTGGCATTGGAATGTTATTTGATGTTCACAGAAATTTGCAAAACAGAGAGATTAAGGTAATCTGTTACTGTTTTTCATTCAAGTACAAGGTAAAAATGATCATTGTGGAGCAGACACTAAAGAAAGAGATAACACTTGAAGATTAGTGAAGGTTAAGTTGGTAAAATAGAATGGCATGATTTAATTGAATCTCTAAGTTTGGAGATCCCATTGACATAAAAGAATAGTATGAAGGTAATCTAATCTCAATGAAAGTGCTTATAGTTGTTTAACAGGGTTATATATTTCATTTCATGATGAAGGATTGGAAATCACTTGTCGTTTTTCCTCAAAGGATAAATCATGATCATATTTATTGATTTCCTATTGAAATTACAATGTTACTTGTTTAATTATGCAGATTTCCTTGGTGAATCCTAGACCAGGAGTAGTAGAGAAATTGGTATTATCTCGCTACATCGAAATAATTGGTGGCAAAGAACGCGTATTTCTTTCGATTAAGGAGGCAATTGCATTGAGTCATTTCTCACTCAACTATAATGGGCATTCATCACAATGATGCACCATTGAAGTGTAATTGTATGCAACTTATATTTCAACAAGTCTTGTTGCTCATTTCATTTTTTTTATTTATTTATTTTTTGGTTGTGTGTATAACAAGAAAATTTTCAAGTCACTATTGGTTTGGAAGCCTGAACTCAAAACATGCACTAAAAACATTTTGGCATGAAAACATAAATGAATAACATTAGCAAGTGTTTTTTTTTAGTACCAAAGAAAAATTTACTACAGTGAACAAGTGTTTATTATCTTCATTATTTAGCATTAGCAAGTGTTCTTTTATTACCATTAAATATTATTCTAACAAATTTAGTCAAAGCTGCTGCAATATTATTAGTGTATTTTTAATTAAAATAGAGTGAATTTGATATAATAATATTTAACGTTATTATATTGAAATAATTTTTAAGATTAAAATCTAACGAATTGAGAGTTTTTTTTTGCCAATAAATAAAAAAAGATGCGTTTTTTTTTTAAATTTTTTTTGCGTCACATTATTTGATATTTTCTAAAAAATCGAAAATTAACAAAAAAAAAAAAAAAAAATCGAACGGCTGCAAACGTCGCGTTCAAACGAAGCAGAGGAAAGGGAGGAGCGTTCTCCAGTTTAGGGTTCGCGTGCCGTCGAAAAATATACAGCCACCCACTCTCGCTCTGTGAACTGTGCTTCATCCTCTCTCGTCGCCGCTTAGCCAGCAGCTGATCGTATGGTAGGGCTTTCCATCCACTTCCTGTTGATTGGGGATCCTATTCTTGGATTCACGTAACTGCCTCGTTCTCGTTACAATGTTTCTTACTTGCTGCTGTCTGACTTTCTTTCTAGGCGTTGCCGAATCAGCAGACCGTAGATTACCCGAGCTTTAAACTCGTTCTCGTCGGTGATGGAGGGACTGGTGAGTTCCGTTCCTTTGGGTTTATTTTCCTAGCTTTTTGTTCTATGTTTGAATTTTGGGGGGTTCTGATCGTATTATTTCCTTTGGTGGTTGTCCAGGACACATTGGAATTATCTGTTTCTCTCTCTCTCTGTTAATTGTTGTGTTGTCTGATATGATGTTTCTGTTTTTCTGCTTTTGATGTTTTGTTAAGTTTGTTGACATGAAACTGACAAAAGATCAATTTTATCGAGGTGTCTTCATATTTATGGCTAATAAATTTAATTCCTTATTTCTTGAATGTGTTCTATCTTGATCTTATCTCCCTAAATTATTGTTTATGCATTTTCTGTTGAATGTCAATTTTTCGAACAAAGTTTGTATCTTTTTCCCCCAAGCAAGTAACCCTTCATCTCCAATGCCATGTTTCAGGAAAAACTACCTTTGTGAAGAGGCATCTTACTGGTGAATTTGAGAAGAAGTATGAAAGTGTTATGAAACTGATAATAATTACTCAGTTTCTACCTCTTGGCGAATGTAAAATAGTAACATTTGGATAATTCCAGCCACTATTGGGGTTGGGGTTCATCCATTGGATTTCTTTACAAATTTGTCAAGATTCTCCCAAACTGTACCGATTTTTAATCTTCACAAGTTAGACCTTTGATTGACCTCTTTCTGTTGGGTTACCAGAGTCTGAAAAAATTCCAATCGTTCTCTGCGGCAACAAGGTTGATGTGAAGAACAGGCAGGTCAAGGCAAAGCAAGTTACATTACAGAAAGAAGAACCTCCAATACTATGAGATTTCTGCAAAGAGTAACTACAACTTTGAGAAGCCCTTCCTTTATCTCGCTAGGAAACTAGCAGGGTAAGATGAACATGAATTGTAGATTTAAGATATTATTTTTCTTCTCTTTACAAGTTTTTTATCTAATAATTGTGTTCTCAGGGATCCAAATCTTCACTTTGTTGAATCACCAGCTCTTAAGTTGCCCTAACGCCGTTTGTGCTTCTGCTCGTCTCGCATAGTAGCCACTTTCTTTTAGAGGTTTTGACTTTGCAGTTCAACTGCCTTGATATATCGGTGCTGTCTACAATCACATGGACCCTGCGATTTTCAGGTTTCAGGCATGAAGCAGAGTTAGCTCAAGAGACGACGACGACGTCTCTGTTCAAGTCGATCGATATTCTGCAAGATGTTGAAAAGTGTCGTGTGTTTCTCTTCCATGAAGTTGTTGTATTATCGGACAACTTCAGTTCTTTAATCTCCCATCGGAGTTGAAATTATTGATACCGTTTTAGAAATGGATTTCATTTTGCCACTTAAATTCATTTCCAGAATTTATGCGGAATCTACCTTTTTAAAAGAACTGTTTAATAACGTGAAGTTATCGTGGCATCCCATCAATCAATCAATCAAAAATAAAAGACCCCATTGGCCATAGCATTCCTCAATTATTTGTTTATATGCGGAATCAATCATATCAATGTGGCACGATCAATTATGCACACTTCTCTCCGCAACCTTTTGCTGCTCGACACGACGCCGGGAAGCGGGCTCCACCTGACGGAAGCAAGTGATTGGCGGCAATGATGGATGTGGCGGGACACCGAGCATCCACCGTAGGAAGCAGCGATCCCCATGCCCGTTTAGCACCTTGCGCCGCAGACGCAATCTCAAAACAAAATCACTGAAATATATAAACCATCCGATTCCCATTCTCCGTTCGTACGGATATCGCTTTGATCCGACGGTTCTCCTTCGTCGCGTCCCTCCCTGGGCTCCTTATTTTGCCTCTTAGCGTGGAGCTTAAACCACTTGATGCAGTTGGCTGCTAACACAGCACAGCTCAACTCAGCCAGGGAATAACATGAAAGAAGGGATAACTTTGAGTGTTGCCTCTCAGTGCACACTCTGCACACATCTACCTTCATCCTGAAAACTTAGCAAGGACATTCACTGCTCCACGACAATGGAGGACTGACTGCCCATGCACAACTGATAAATTCTAATCGAGTTTGAAGATATTTAGGCAGGTGGATGAGATATTGTTTGGATTTATTGTCAAAAAGTAATATCCCTTCGAGTGTTAGAAAAAGAAGAGTGTCCCTTAGAGTACAATTTTAATGGCGTATTGGCGTGTCACACTTCATTACACATTGAATATTGCAAATTTTAGGAAGGTTTTGAAACTTTTTTTTTTTATTTTAATTTTGGGGTCGTAAATAAAAGGTTCGGACTACTGATTGCTTCCCTGCACAGGAGGATTGTCATTGTAAATGAGATATCAGATAAATTCTTTAGCCCTCCGCCTCTCTGTTTCCATCGTCACATCGCCGGCGGAAGTAGAACACCGGGATGGGCATGTGGGAGCTCCTCCCTCTGGATCTCCTCGCCCACGTCTTCTCCTTCCTCCCTCCTGATTCCGTCGCCCGAGCCATGGCCGCCTGCAAGCACTGGCTTGCCTGCGCCCGCTCCCGCGCAGCCGCGCCACGCCACGCTCCGTGGCTCATCGTCCTTCCCGCGCGCGGCGGCCGACATGCCTGCTTCGCCCACGACCCTGCC
>JBAMHZ010035219.1:0-18417 GCA_037177395.1 Alpinia galanga
GTCCACCTTATGGACAACCGTGGAGTAGGAGTCTTACCTCCGAACCACGTTAAATCAACTTGTCGTATTGGTTTTGTTTTTTTCATTCTAGTTTTCAATTGTATTATTGTTTCCGCTAATCATCCTTATAAAAAAAAAACAAAGAAGCGGCATCGTTGTCTATTCAACCTCCCTTCTAGCCAGCGCATCGATCCTAACAATCTAGACTCTATAAGTGTGTATAGATATTCCTTCGTTCCAAAGTGCTATAGATCATCTACGACTAAGGTTGCCATCTGCTTTGATGATTCAAAAATTTTGATTTCTAAGTATCATCGTTAGTGTTCAATGCATACTGAATACTGTAATTCCTATTAAATTTGTTTTACATTTACTAGAGAGAATGCTGCATCTACAAATATAGGACGAGTTTTACAGAAGCATGGAAGTGAGTTATTGGGAGTGAGATACAAGGATCCAATATCAAGCTTTACTGACTTCCAGGCATTTTCTGTGGTTAATCCAGAGGTATGGATGAAATGAACTTTGGTCACTCCACTTTTGCTCTATTAGCTAGTTGCTTGAATTTTAAGTTTGATTTTTGAGCATCTCGGTGTGTTGTGAGAAATTTAGACTTACTGGAAGATGGTTTTCGAAGAGATGGATATTTCATTTCCGGTGCCACCATCTTGCATCCTTCGAAGCCATGACTCATATCCTGGAGGGCAGTGGTTGCCAGGGGCATGTTTAAATTCTGCCAGCCTATGCTTGAGTTTGAATAATAAAAGAGGCCTCAATGATGTTGCCATTATTTGGAGAGATGAAGGATGTGATGCTTTACCTGTCAATACCATGACTTTCAAGGAACTGAGGACAAAAGTCTGGTATGAAGTTCTTTACTTTATTATTATTATTTTGTACCTAATCTTAGATTGGCAATTACTTGCAACTACAACATAGTTTTTCTTTGGCTTTTCAGGCTGATTGCTAATGCCCTTGATACATTGGGTTTACCAAAAGAATCTGGTGTTGCAATAGATATGCCAATGAATGTTACTGCCGTTTTAATCTACCTAGCTATTGTTCTAGCAGGTTATGTGGTGGTATCTATAGCAGATAGCTTTGCCCCTAAGGAAATCACAACCAGGCTTACGATAGCAAATACAAAAGCAATTTTCACCCAGGTCAGCATTTCTATCAGCAAGTTTGTCTATTGCAATAATTCTAATCTGTTGTGGAGGATAATATGTCCAGTCCACCAGTCCATCCTAGTGCCAATCATGACATTTCTATATATATTTATGGTCTAGTTTGAAATGGGAGGTTCAGAAGTTTTAGTTAGCATAGGTGGAAGGCTAATCTTGATTGAGACTTCAACTGATCATTTTTCCTAGGTAATAGGAGAACAAATATGCATCTATCTCATAAAAATCAGAACTAAGAAAACTCTAGGAGAGATTATTAACTGAGAATATTATAAAAAGTTTCTAATTAAATATTTATGCATTTATGTTTAGTGATTATCTTTTCTCTCTCCTTCCATTTACTCTGTTTCTTTCTCTTGACAATTACTCATGGTCATATATGAAAGTCAAGTTTAATGCATAGCTTGTTCAGAGCAACATAGAAGATGATGGATTCTGATTACTTTGGTATCCTCAGCCATAGACCCTCACAAATTGATCACTTGTGAAAGGATTCTAACTGATCCAAAGTGGTATTTGATATTAGGATATGCCATTTTATTCAACTATTTTTTATTTTGATGTTGTTTGGTTGGTTTAAAATGTCGTCTACAATAGTGTACCCACTTGGTGATTGGAAAGAACATATCATTGCTGTGATGTGACTTCAAGATGAGGCTAAAGGGTGACAATATGTTTGTGCCTGGCTGTTGCTTATAGTCTCAGAATGTTTCCACCATTTTCCTATTTTCTCTTATGAGAGTCATTTTGCAAAATGCTACTTTTGCAACATTAAATTTCAGCCACAGATCTAGTGATGAGGCTAAAGGAAGACAATAGAAATTTGCTTAGCATTATTTAAAAAGGTTGAGATGACTTAGATATTATTGCCAATATGGTATTTATAGAGCTCAACAGAGAAGGGATAAGATTTATGTAGTAAACCCTAAATAATTGAAAAGGCAACTTGTTGAGTTTCTATCTAGTAGAAATCAATCATTAAAGTCTCACCTTTTAAACATCTAATTCCGATTTTAGGATTGGATTATTCGGGGTGAAAAGCAACTACCTTTGTACAGGTGATGGTCAAATACTCCTTGGAAGCACTATTAAGTAATCACTTGATAGCTCCTTACTGCTTTCTCATTTTGTAACTTTTATCTCTTCTAGTAAAGTTGTTGAAGCTCATGCTCCTTTAGCGATTGTTGTCCCGGCAAGAGATGACACTACAGTAAAAGGGCTGCGTGCAGATGATATTTCTTGGCATGACTTTTTGAAAAGAGTTGATCATACCATGTATGCAGCCTTATTTGTATGCATTTTCTTCTCAGTTTGATCTTTTGTTAAATGATTAAAGTGAGTTCTTTGATCCATAACATTGATTTTCAGTCAATTTCACAATTTCTCATGTGTAGGAAACTTGTGCAATAGACTAGTTCTGCTTTAACCTATTACATATTAGGATGAGGAATTGTGCAAGAAGGATACAAATTGTTTATGGATAAGTATAAAAGTGAATTGGAGAATTACTTCTTCCTGCACACACTTGTAGTTGAATCCATGGCAAGATTAAATAAGGAAATGAACCATATTATAAAAAAAAGAGAGACAGAGAACAAATGAAAAATGCTTTGGTTATTGCTTATATTTCAGACTTATGTATTCAACAAGTTAGTGGCATTCTATTTTATTTAAAAATATACTGAACGTATGCAAATAAACCTTTTATTCGAAGCAATGAGATATTGAGTTTCATATTTATGTAATAACTGCTAATCATCATTTACATCTTTTGGTAAATGCAGAGACATGCCCTATCCTGCAGTTGTAAAACCTACTGAGACCTTCACAAACATTCTATTTTCATCTGGAACTACAGGTAATAAACTTGACCTAACCACTTGTTTGGTACCATAAATTGTGGAATTAGAATCTTCTTCAGAATCTGAGATTTGAAAATCCCATAAAAATGGTCATATTTGTGTCTGGAATTCTTGGAAATTCATGACACTAAAGAACTCTATCATATAATTCAAATTTATCCATCATTTCCAGACAAAAGAAAATTTTCTTTTTCAATTCTACTTAATTCGAATGTACCTGTAGAAATTAGGATTCTAACAAATTCTTTGATAATGTGGAATTGGAATTCTTTTCCATTAAGAATTGGTTTCAAACAAGCTCTGAACATCTTGAAACCCTAGTAGTCACACTAATCGAAACTCAAAATACGTGCAACTTGCAAGATTTGAATTGGATGATTCTGCTCATTCAATTGTGTCACACTAAAGAGGTATCCGATTGCTAAGACCTGCAAATGTTGGATAGGTGAGCCAAAAGCAATTCCATGGACACACGCAACTCCTCTAAAGGCTTCCGCAGATGCATGGTCACACATGGACATACATAAAGGCGATGTTGTTGCATGGCCTACTAATCTTGGTTGGATGATGGGTCCATGGCTTGTTTATGCCTCTTTAATAAATGGAGCTTCTATGGCTTTATACCATGGCATCCCTCTTGCATCTGGATTTGCAAAATTTGTACAGGTTATATAGCTTCACTTTATTTATTTTGCGCTAGCAGATTTTAAAAGCACGGATCTTTTCTTTTTTTTTTACTTGTATGTATGCTATGTTAATACAGTAAGAGTCAATACACCTGTTTGAAACTATATTGGGGCAAAATAGTGATGTTACTTTTCTGGTCACATGCATAGTCATTTGTCTGCATTTGAAATGCAACAGCAAAGATCTCTGAAAACTAAGAAGTGACTCAGAAAACGATACTTGTGTTAGACATGCCTGTCTTTCTAGAGCTCTAATAATGTTTGCCCTGTTTAACATAGAAATTGGATAGAACAATTTAGTCCCTTATTTTTTCCTGTTTGCTGTGCAGTAACTCACTTCAGGATAACATCTATGGGGAAATTCTCAACACCTTTTGAAGAATAATGAGAATTAATTCTTAGAGTTGTTTATGGTTTAGATTTGAAACAAGGATTTATTTCATGGTCCATCATGTGTGAAAGATAAAATTGATTCATGGCTCCTTGATTGTAGGGCAAGACACCAAAACCACACCCCACCCCCTAGTTTTGATGTTTTTTTTTTTTTTTTGAAAAAAAATCAAAGCACGCTCTTAAAAAACTTCTTGAAGCGCCCTCATGTCTGTCTCTCCTCCTAAGTCATAGTGTGTTGGATATTTCTTTACTCTCTCACCTTCTCAGTTCATTCTAGTTAATCATAACTTCGTTCCCACTAAAGTAAAATAAACATGAAATATATTAATTGATGTAGAAGAATATTTTATTTTTATACCATCTAAACCACTAAGAAAAATGCCCCAGACACCATAAAAATAAATACGGGTTGTTATACAGATTTAGTAACAGCCATTGGCTGGTTTTGGGAAGCATGCTTCTGGAGTTTCATATTGGTAATTCATGACGTTGGTGTTGCTCATTACTGGGAAAATACTTAAAAAGTTTCAATGAATGGCTATGTTTGCAGTCTTCAATTTCTTTTATTGTCTCTTAGTGGCTTACTCCAACGTCTGTGGAGCTTCAAGCAATTTATTCCAGAATAAAAAATGCCAACTAACAGTTTTCCAACCAATGCAGGATGCCAAGGTAACAATGCTTGGTGTTGTTCCAAGTATTGTGCGCGCATGGAAAGATAAAAATTGCACCACTGGCCTTGACTGGTCAAGCATTCGGTAGATTTACTTTGGAAGCTTGATATTCTGTCATGTTCTTGACCCCGAAGCTAATTAAGTATATGTTTCCTATGCTTAGTTGCTTTAGCTCCACTGGTGAGGCATCTGGTGTGGATGACTACCTTTGGCTTATGGGCAGAGCTCATTACAAGCCAGTTATTGAATGTTGTGGTGGCACAGAGATCGGAAGTGCATTTGTTTCAGGGACCCTATTGCAGCCGCAAGCATTAGCTGCATTTAGTACATCAGCTCTAGGGTGCAAAATCTTTATCCTTGATGGCGATGGGAATCCACTTGTCAGTATTTCATTTTGAACTTGGCTAATTTCGTTTCGCTGCATTTAGAAGTTAGAATTGCTAGTAAATAAAGCCATGTAATCAGTGGAAAAGCTCAGTTAACATAAGGAATTTAGACCATACTTTTATGTCATTAGTAGCACATAGCGTATCGTTCTAGCAACCACATTCTGTTTATGGTTGGTGCATAATAAAGCTTCATATTATCAGGGATATTATTCTTATTTTTTGGCAATTCACTTCAGAAGATATTTATTCATCTACCTGGTGAAAGCTAGTTTTTTTGTCATCTATCACAGCCGGACAATGTTGCTGGGATAGGTGAGGTCGCCCTTGATCCAACAATGCTTGGGGCATCAACTACTTTACTGAATGCCGATCATTATGATGTCTACTTCAAGGGCATGCCAATTTACAATGGAAAAGTAAAATTTTGATTTCACTACACTTTCTAGTCTTTGTGAAGCAAGTGGGCTTGATCAGGAACCACTTTTCTACATATGATATCATTTCCTTGAGTTCATAGGCTTAATCAAGCTGGAACATGAACATGCAGCAACTTCGAAGACATGGGGATATATTTTTGCGTACTGCAGGAGGATACTATCGGCCATATGGTCGTGCAGATGACATGATGAACCTAGGCGGTATCAAGGTGCGCATTGAGAACAAAATAATTTCATCCTTCTGAGCAAATATGTTCTAATCAATTATCAAATCTTCTATTTACTCAGGTGAGTTCTGTTGAGATTGAACAGGTATGTAACAGTGTAAATGACACCATCCTCGAGACTGCTGCGATCGGTGTTCCACCATCTTCTGGTGGGCCTGAGCAATTATTCGTAGCCGTTGTCTTTAAAGATCAATATCGGTTGGAAGAAGAAGATCTGGGCAAGTTGAAGCGGGCCTTCAACTCAGCACTGCAAAAGAAACTGAATCCTTTATTTAAGGTACTTGTTTGTTCATCTTCTGTCACATTCCTAAAGATACCCCAATACTATTGTGATGCCTTCTTGCTTGTTGCTCCTGTAAAAGGTTTCGTTCATCGTGCCGATGGCTTTTCTGCCACGGACTGCTTCAAACAAGGTTATGCGAAGAATTCTGCGAGAGCAGTTGTCACAACAATCCAAGATGTGAGGTGCTCTGGTGGTCTGTATTGAATATGTAATTTCATCTTCATAAATGCCTTCATTCAAGTTAGACTTGTGAACTTTTTCCTTTTTGAAAGATTATCACATGATCCTTCTAAATAAATGTCTTCCTTCAGGATCACCTGATCTTTACTTTTGACAAACAATGGAAAGTCTTCGGGAGGGTTATTTACCTCTCACATGGTTCATAGCTTCTTCATGAGCAATATATGTAGTAGGATATTTGTTTCTTCTTCCAGCAAAGGTTCTAATATGATTTTTTTTTACAAAAAAAATAATGGGGATGTCTAGCGATGGTGAAAAATAAAAAGTATGGGTTGAACGAATGATGGAAAGAGCCTATCTTCTGTCAGAATTTTATCAGCTTGTACTTGAACCCCTTTAAATATGATATTAGATAGAGGAATAAAGAATGAAAAATTATTGGCATTATAATGTGTTTTTGTTATTAAATAAATGAAATCGATCATTTTATAGCCTTTTTTAAAAATAAAAAATGTATTAAATTCATGTTTATTAAAGTAAACTTGGACTCTGAGTAATATCTGATACATGGAAGGTGAACGGAAAGGAATTACGGGGAAAAAAACAGAAGAAAGGAAGGGGGAAAAAAGAGAGAGAAAGAAGAGGAAGGAAATAAGAGAAATACAAGCGGGGCTGAAGACAGGAAAAAAGGAAATGACAAATGAGCAAGACGTTGCGATTCTTAATACGGTCGTGAGCTTGCGGCCATGAACCACCTTACAGTCAAGAACCATGGCCAACCCCTTGCTCCCTCCACAGCCACGAATCACGGTCAAGATGCAAGATTATTACTAGAGTTTGTTGGGGGAGTTGAGAGGGACAAAATTTCGCCTTTGACGTTGATGGCCAAAGTTCATTGGAAAGTTGTTCATGACAAAGACGAACTTCGGTTAGTCCGTACATTTTTTAATTAATAAAAAAAATGCCTTGATTTCTATGCAGTCAATTACTTCCCTCGCCCGCTCTTCCTTTGGAGTAAACAAGACATTAGAGCATAAATTAATATAAAGGAAAAATAAAGAAACTATTTAAACTTACGCATGCAATTCATAATTTACTCGGAAAACAAAGGGCCATGTAACAGAAACACCATGAAGACCAAACCATCTAACCCTGTTTTTGATTTTGTATAATTTGTTTTTCTTTTAAAAAGCAAATTACAATAAATTCTTCCAAGATATTGCAAAACATTACAATACATACTTCCCACAAATCCTGTTCTATTTTTGAAGTCTTAATGAAGAAGTTACACTGCAGTAGCGAATTAGTTATTAAAATGGAATGGATTCGTGTTAAATTTTATAAACTGGCGTGATTCCAAGGAGATGGAAACACTTCCTCATCACGATGGCGGTGGCTTCACATAATAACAATCTACTTTCTTCTTGCTCTGATCCAATCACCTGCTCGCAATAAAAGTGGAATGATCAACAATTAAAATAGCCGGGCAGATGCAATTTAGCCTATCTGTTGTAGAGGCTTGGTCCTAGGTGGGAAAGCCGAAGGTGGTTTTGATTTGGCCTAAGGGACTTCCACTGCACGGCCTAGTCACTTCCACCTCAGACCATCCCACCGCGGGCAACCCCACGACTCCAATCCGATCAGCACAGACCAAGAGTTCCAACTGAATTTATCTTGGAACAAGCTTGAACTTTTACTAATTTGGTTGGCTACGAGCTTCGCATTATGGTCCAAGTCTAATTATTAATTTGAAATCACTAATATTTTAGTGTAGTACGCAAAAAGAAAACTTCAACTATACCTGACAACTAGTGTAGAACCTGGTGAACATCTCAGATAAATTGTATAGATACTCGCACAAAACATTTGGAAGCAGATTGGAACACGCCTCCTCGACTATCTGAATTTATCAAAAATATTTGCATCCATCAGAATGCAAAAACATTATAATAGGCATCTAAAATGCAGTAAGAAGCTTGACACAACTATGCCTGAAAGAAAAAGTGACCAGCAGGCAAAAAAATAAATAAAAAGAAAACAAATTTACATCCACGATTATTGAAACAGGGTGGAAATATATGAGTGTAGCAGTAGTAGCAGAAGGATTTTGAAAATATAACAAAATAATTAATTAGATTACAAGTTTAGTAAATGCATCTTTCTTAATGAAAATATAACTATATGTATAAATTCAGTAAAAAAAGGAAACCTAATCTTAAATTTGTTCAGTGTCAAAATTTTGTGCTATAATTAACAATTATCTCTATATTATATAGTTTTTAACCCATGAGTATGCCACACCTAAGAATGATGAATTTGCGAGTTATCCAAATAAAAAAATATGACACAAGTTCTTACCTCTGCAAATTGAATCAGATGAAGCCCTAAGGCCCGCTCATCAACATGATCCAGCACAATTTTTCCTATCTGTAAAAACAATCCGTGACAGTTTTAATTGTGCAAAACTAAAAACAGGAACAAACAATTGCGCAATGGAATATCACGCCAGTATTTATCTTCCAACTCATACAGGTACTTGCCTTCTTTAATTCTTCTATGTCTTTGCTCGATTTATTAATGATGGAGCATATCCGAGCATGTGCATACAAAAGGTAGACAGCAGTATTTCCCTTACAAATAACATATAGCATATAAAAGACTGGACAATAAAGGTAAAAATAAAGATATACAACACAAAAAGAATCCATCAGTAACAAAAATATCAGATCAACCTTGAAAGCATATTATTGATGGATCATGTATGTTTTTTCAGTTCAAGTGCCCAACGATTAAGAAAGCAATCAACAAAATAACAAACAGGTCTTTGGTTTGTGATAGTTTCATAGATCTACAACACCAAGGACTATTAGGTCTTTCGGATGAATTGGATCTAGACAATTTTTCAATAGCTTAGGTTAAAAAAACTAAAAAATTTTATGGAAAAATAACAAAAGGAAGAAAGTGATATACTCAATCAGACCTAGAAACTATATTAGCTTAACGATAAAATCATAGGCAGAGTAAAAATAAGAGATACCTTGTCATTCAGCATCTGATCAAAACTAAATGTATAGTTCGTCAAGCGATTGTTCTTCAGGTCTGCGTATCTGTTGAAAATGATATTAGAAGTTACATAGACAATGGATATGCGATTTAACCAAAACCACAAACCCGACACATCTTGGAAAAAAGAATATATCATTCCTGCATTTGTGCATTTGTTCTCTTAGAAATCAATTTTTTTTCACTAATTTCACTATTTAAAAATCAAAAGGAAAATTCAACCAAGAAGCAATTATCCCCCTTCATATACTATTTTACATGGTAATTAACTATCAAGGGTGCCAAAACCACAGTTCAAAAATCATGTTAGATCCAGAGACAGAAAAAATGAAAAGGCATTGGAAACACACTTCTTTTCATTGAAACCTTAAAATAATGGAGAGTTGGAAATGGTAAAAAAGAGAATTTTATTGAGATTGAGATTGAGATTGGAAACAAAGGCATTGTCATTTTCACTTTTGCTTCACTAGAACTTAAATACTAAATCAATGTCTTTAATATTTACTTTATAGCACCATAACCAACTGCTTCAGCAGTACTCTCAAGCTCAGCATCTGTCCAATCAGTAATTTTACCTGTTTTAAAAAAAGAAAAACATTTAAAATTACATTGCTCAAAATAGACAATTGAATTGATGAAAAACACCAAAGGATAGGATGTAAGGATGGTTCATACGAGACTCAAAGCATATATGGAAATCAATAGGGTGAAAAGCACAAATAAGTTCATTTGAATACCATTGTCCTCAAGCCGCTTTATCAATTCAGCTTTGCTGCGATTTTTAGCTTCATCAAGTAACTCAACCAGACGGACAACTTCTGAGCTACGAGTTCGAAAACGTTTTCCGTCTGATCCAAGAACCAGACCGAATCCCACATGACAAGCCCTTGGATATGCATCTTTAGAAGCTGGAAGCCAACCAATTAATCTAGCAGCCTGAAATAAAAATAGCATCACTATTATGAATTATCACAGGCAATAACAGGAGTAATGATCAATTAGAACTAATGAACTTATGGAGACCACAATAAAACTAAAAAGAAAAAGAAAAATCTATTTGTTGAATACTTGAATTGAGACAATGTTGCAACTTACAACTACATGTGCCAGATTGTAACAGTAGCTGTGCAAGCTAGAATAAACCATTCATGATACATACACTGAAAAACATATCAAAATGTTGCTGCTGGCCAACATCAGTAACGTAAATAATCCACTCAGCTTTCTCTTCCTTTAGCCGGTACCTCCAGAAATTATGAGAAAAAAGGCATTCAGGGATAACGAATCATGGATAGACCATTTAGTGGAGATAAAAAGTAAGTTTAACATTGAGAAGGTGTTAAAAATAATAATAAAGCAAAAAGAGACTATGAAAAATTATGTGTTGCATGGACCGACCTGTAAGCCACACAGAAATGTGGCTAGCAGAAAAAAAGTAAAGAAAACTAAGCAGTTTTTATGCATAAAGTAATCAAGAATCTGTTTAGAAATGGAATACGAG
Organism: Alpinia galanga; assembly: GCA_037177395.1. Lineage (NCBI taxonomy): Eukaryota > Viridiplantae > Streptophyta > Magnoliopsida > Zingiberales > Zingiberaceae > Alpinia > Alpinia galanga. The sequence goes on from JBAMHZ010035219.1 coordinate 10,877, forward strand.
GGCTGATTTGAAAAAGCCCTACTTTAACAAAGGCTAGAATTAGGTGTAAAACCATGAAACAGCATTTCGCAAGAGATTGCAGGGTATAAGGATTTTATAAATTGAGTACCCAAGGAAACAAGATAGCAATTTAATAAGACAATGACTTTTTTTCTGAGAACAAATGGCTAGCCAAAAAGAAACTCCAAGGGAAATGAATAGACCACAAACAAATCTAATCCAACATACACTTGATGGTTCTTTTGTCCTACTATACACATTTATGTTCTATTAAGGGAACAGCAATAAATGAATTCCTGTGTTTTCTCTGAGTTATTTAAAGGTGAAAAACTCTGAAAGGCATGAGAAAAAAACTGTTCAAGGCTTCAAGCACACAAGTGAACAAAAACAATAATCTTGCAAGACTAACTAGTCTGTATACATGCTTTAAAATTAAAATAAAATTGCAATAGTTACAAGCAAGTTCAACAAAAGAGATACATGTATTAATCACTTCTGGCTATTCAATTCGCAAGCAATACAAAACGAACATGTCAGAGGGTGTTTTAAAGCACAAAATAACAATCAAAATCAGAGACACTAACCAAAGGCAAGCCAGGTCGGTAGAGGCATAGTTGTATCCACCATCTTTCTTCACAACAATCAAAGGAATGTCATATCCATCAATCTCCACCACACGTGCACCTTCACTTTCCTTAATAAGATTGTTTCTTTCAAACTCTTCCAAAACCCCTCTGATGTAAGGATTATAAAAGCTCTCACCCTTGATAAAACAATATTCTTTAAATGTTAGATTAATCTACTAGATGCTAAGAAAGAAAAAAGTGGGAAGGAGATTTAGAGAAGGAAAAAAAATAAAATAATTTGTTAATGACAAATAAATAGACAATATCAATCCAAAGAGGCTTAATAGTTAAATGGATTTGGACTCTGATCAGCTAAGTGCTGTAGCCTGTAGCTATTAAAAAATTCATAGTAAAGGCAAATTTTTAAATATATTATATTGAGCATCCGGTTAAACAAATCAATTAAAAAAAGTGAATAAAAAACGACTGAACTAAAAACCTGAGAAAAACAAGGGGGAGGAAAATTGACAAGGAATATACAGATAGTTGTAAAGGGGTCAAAAGCAATCTAAAAACCAAAACATTTCCTCATAACATAACTACTACCTTCCCAGTTGAGAAACAGTCAAAGTAAATTGGAAACCAAAACATTTCGCTCATAATATAACTATTACCTTTTCTTCCAATTGGACCTTAAGACGTTGATAAACCAGGTCAAATTCTTTTCTGCTGATTTCACATATCTTTTGCCATGCATGCCTATATTTGTCTTCCCCACTCTATGAAACAAGAGATTAGTTGTGAAAAAGGATAATAAAGAAATGAATTCTCTGCCAATGTGCAAACACAGAATGATAAATTGATGCATCAAGGATAATAATTAGATGATAAAAAAACAATCTACTGAGTTTGTCTATGAAGATCCATCCTTTGTAGGTTAAAGTTGAGGATTATCACCTGCAATTTCACAACTGCTTGTTGTGCCCTTGCCTTGAAATCTGGGTCATCATCAAACTTTTTCTTTGATGCCTTATAAAAAGCCTTAAGTGACAAAGAAATCAGTCAGATTTGTAATAAATACAAGACCGTTAAAAAAATCATTCAAAAAGGTCTTAAAATAAAGGTTTATTTTCATTGTTATCCAAGTTGATATATACACGCTAACCATTCCTGCAGAGGAAAAAAAGAAGAGTGCATATATTCTTTTCAAAAGTTATACTCATTCTTATGTTGCATTTTGCCACAAAATATATAAATAGAATCTCATCAGATGACCCTAAATCATTCAAGTTCAATCTATCTTAAGCACACAATGGATCAGATTCAATATGCACAAAACCAAACTAGAGAGCACATGTTTACAGTTAATGGAAGAAAGACAAACCAAACAAAATAGACTATGATTTATCTGTTAAAAACAAAGAAAAAAGTATACATGGTTTAATATTGTGCTAATATTATCAATGGATAGCATCAGAGTTTGAAACCAAACCCAGGGAAGTGAACCAGTCAAACTCATGGGGCACAGTTAAAACCTAGCTCAATACTCTTCACCAGATCCATTAAAATTATGAAACATGCCTACGTGTAGATAAAAAATGGCTGCATTTAACACTTCAATTTTTTTTAAAATAACGGAAGGTATTACAGAACATAGATCTCAGACTATTGGATGAGTATATTATGAATTGTGTTTATAGAGCATGGTTCGACAAACCTTACCACTAAGGCATGATCACATTCAAAAACATAATAAATCCACAAAAATTTAATGCTGAGTCATATCAAACCTGAAGGTCACCAATAGCTTGATCCCCAGCATCCTCCCAATTTGGAAATTGTTCAAACAAATACTCAATTAACATGCCAAACTGCAGAAATAAAATAAATTTGCTCAACAGTACCAAAATAAAATTAGGAATAAGTATATAAAAGTTTATTTAATGAGTAATTAAAATATAAAATTAACAAAATAAAGGGCATCCCTGATAGAACAATAGTCAACAAATAAAAGGTAGCATCATACACAGAATCCACCTTATTCGAAATTTATATAGACATATAATGCATCACAAGTCAAGGTACCACCATAACAGATCTGGTTAAGTTGATCTAATGGGATTGCTTGATGAAGTAATATTTCTTAAAAGCATGTATATCTAACAAGTCTATCAAATCACATTCCCAAGTAACCCAAAACTATGGCTCTCACTAAAATTATGGCACTAAACTTACACCCTTTTCTGTATTATATTAATATAATACAACTTAATATGGAATATATCCTATATTAATATAATATAGCAGATATCCATAGGTAATACTAAGTATGCAACTTGCCAAATTCAGAGGTGATATACCAATTGCATTGAGTTACTTGGTGGAAAGCATAATAAAAAAAATGCGAAGGAAATTTTACAAGGATGCTCTGTAGGGTTGCAGAAGAAAAAAGGGAACCTATGAGGTAGTAGTGGTGGCAATCCCTACTACAAGCAAGGGAGAGGAGAACAGGAGCTTATATGGTGGATTAGTGGACAAATAAATACTGTATACCATTTATATTATCTTTTTTAATTTATCTAGCATAATCACATTCCAATGAAGAGGAGCCTTAGCGCAACGGTAAAGTTGTTACTTTGTAACCCAAATGTCACGGGTTCAAATCCTAGAAACAAAGTCTTGTAAAAAAAAACAAGATAAGGCTACGTACAATGGATCCTTCCTGGGACCCCGCATGACGGGAGCTTCGTGCACCAAGCTGCCCTTTTTTTTTTAATCACATTCCAAACTAGGATATAAAGTAGGGAAATATCTCCAATTTCCACGTTAAAAGATTCCATATCGACAGGTATGTCTGTGATTGTAGTTCATAGCTTTATTTTGTCTGTAAAAGAACTGTTTCTCTTCAAAGTTCAAAAGCAATTTACCACAGGTTGGTTTACAAAGCATGGTTGATCAGGCCCCTTTATGTATGGCAAGATACTTTTCCAAACCGAAATATAGGAAAAGCCAGCAATTTGCAAGAACTGCACCGGTGTATAAATTGATCACAAGATACCAAGAGCAAAGACAGGAGATAGAGAACTAGGTATCTAGCTTAAGTCAGAACATAAGACAGATAATGCACAAATGTTCTGTGTGGAGTAACTAATCTCAATATATTAGACTAATAGTAAAACAAGAAAATATGACTCTTAAAGAAAATATGAAATAAAATAACAGCATGACTGATTCTTCAGTAACTTAATTTAGGAAGACCCTTACAAAAAGACAAAAAGAACCACGAATGTTACCTGTGTACCCCAATCACCAACATGATTCCTTCGGAAGACTTGCACATTTGAAAACTCCAACATGCGAGCTAAAGTGTCGCCAATAATGGTGGATCTTAAGTGACCAACATGCATTTCCTTTGCAATATTAGGTGATGAGAAGTCTACCACTGCCTGTCTAACTGAAAGTATTGGTGCCCATTGCTCAATGCCATTTACCAACATGTTTTGGATATGCTGTGTCATAAAATTTCTGCATAACAGAATAAAGAAAGATATAAATGAAGAAACAGATCAATGTTTCTTTACCTTAGATATCCACTTGTTTGACAATTTTATATTCACAAATCCAGGTCCAGCAACAGAGGTAGATTCAATCATCTCAGATTCAGGAAGATTTTTGGCAATTGCCTGTATAAAATGTCATATCTATATCATTTCAGAGGGGAAAAAATGATACAAAGCACCATGAGTATCAGAACAAAGTAATATGGCACCCAATTAACTGTGAATTTTTTGACATTGCAAACATTATGTAGGAGTTGATGCTAATGGGAATTACAAGGTACCTGGCCAATAGAATTGGGATTCTTGAACTGGGTTGCTTTTCCCTTCAATTGTGACCAAATTACCATTGCATTGTTGCTGCATCAAAGTTTTTCTTGTCATTTTCATTCACAAAACAAAGAAAAAATAATAAAGATGATAACTATAATCATGAAACAATAGACAAATTAACCTTATATATAGCTAAATTAGAGGAGAATTGCAGTGGCAATAACAATTAAACATTCTTACAACTAATAAGAACTCAAAATGCAATAGACTTGCATGATCAGTTTATCAAGCACACAACAGAGAAACAAAAAAACTTTGCTGAAATTTGGCCAAAGTAATCTGCTGAAGAAGAATATAGTAAGAATATTACCATTGATAATCACCAAACTTTGCTTGGCAAGCTGCAACAATGGGCTGGACTTCATCTGGGAATAACAATTCAAGGGATTCTTTCACCAACATTGAAAGCTGTTGTTTAACAATTCCGACTCGCTCTATATTCTGTCACAAATGTAATTCATTCACCCACAAAAAAAAAAAATGCCACCTTGATAACTGCATGAACTACCAGTGGGTGGTGGAGACCAACTCAAACCCTTATATATTATGAAAATAAAACACTAGCTTCAGGAAAGCATATTTTATAGGTTTATTTTACTATCCTAAAGCAATAAAGAGAAGTGGTCAAATCCTAGTATTCCTTATTATCGATAAAGAAAAAATAAAACTAATTACGGACCATTCTCAGTCTAGAAGAGGATGAGCGAAGGTAAGCTATCCACGAACCCAGAAACGTTTTCAACTCACCCTGCTCGTAGCTGGCGCTTCCAAGGGTGCAGTCATCGGCACAACCTCGTTGCTCATTGCGGAGACAAACACCCTAGCTCTTCTCGTCCAATCAAGACTTCTAGAAGTAACACGAAAGTAGCCTGCCTAGTTCCAGAATCCCCAATCCGTCACAAGAACCATAACAGTTGCACAAATTTAAATCACAGAAGAATTCAATTAAATGTCATAATTACAAAGAAGAAGAAGAAGAAGAAGAGAGAAAGAGAGAGAAAGGATCTATCAAGTAAGAAACCAAGCTATTATCCGAAACGAGAACACAGACGAGCCAAACAACGGGGTAACAAAATTTTTCGAAACACAAACAAGAAAAAACTTTGCATCAAATTTACACGAAAACATTCTGCATTGCAGTTCAGCCAAAAGAGAAGGGAAAAGAGAGTTGATTTCCCAGATGATAAATCCAAATTAGAGGTGAGGCATCAAGGAGTGAGGAGAATCACTCACCGAAAGGAAGCGTACTCACCAAAAGGAAGCGTCGTGATGGTAGTTGTGGGAAGGCGGCGGGAGCAGCGGCGGAAGCACAAAGTAGCGGCCGGCGAAGGCAACGAGTCCACGGCAACATCCATCATGGGCCGCAGATTAAATATGATTAGGGTTTCTTTAGAATCAAAAAAGAAAAATATAATAAAGAAAGAAACGAAAACGGGTTTGCGTGTCGGGTTCAATATAAAATTCGATCCGGCCCTCGAAAAAAATTAAAGCCCATGGAAACTTATCTGCTTCCCGAGGAGAAACGCGTGGCCCGATTATTGACCGGTGTAAAACACTGCATTTCTTGACAATTGCAAATACATACCTCCACCGATGAGGCGGTGGTGGGAGGGTGCGACGACGACGAGCTCCGAGATGCTCCGGGTCGTCACGCTGTGAGGAAGGACATGGAGGCGACGGAGAAACATCTGAAATGGGTGAAAGCACAGCTGCCAGACTAACTATCAGCGGACTGAGACCAAAAGTAGCGTCCATGAAGGAGATGGAGCCAAAACAGGGAATAGAGAAAGAGCAGGAAATGAGGCAGTGCGGGAAAGAGATGGCGAAGTAGAAAAGGGGCATGAAAGAAGGAAATCTCGATGGAAGCATAGCAGGTGGAGACAGCGGTGGTGGTGATGCATGAACTCTGTAGCACAACATTCAAAGATCTCTATTCATCTTTCTTACTCCACAGTTAGCAAATGTTCGATCTGCCTTCACGGCGGCTCACTATAATCCAACAACATGAAGAAGGCCCCGCTGAAGCGAAGTGAGAAGAGGAAGTGGGTACCTGGGAGCGTGACGAGTACGTCAAGCCACATGTCGAGGAGCTGGTCGAGATCAACCCGTCGGTAGGAGTCCTTCATATATGAAGATTCTCTTCTTCAGGTGCCCCGTCGACGTCGACGGCGTCCGAAGCATCCACCTAGTTTACGACGACGAGATCGATATCGAATGGATGGTAACTTGTACGGATCAATTCGATAGAGTGCAACAGAAGGAAGAGAATCGAACCATCTTCGCCGAATTCTACTTCCTCTTCACCGGTGTAGATGTGCGGCGCTTGGTTGGGATTTCGGATTTAGGAAATGGACAAATCGAACGGTTAAGTATTTTCGAACGGTTAAGAAATCCGCCGCAGTACGTGACCACGAAAATCATGTTTCATACTAATATACACGCGCGTTGGAAAGTGTTCGAGAAGAGGACAAAAAAAAAATCTTTATCTTTAAATTACAATTATTTTCATTGTTTAGTTTTATATGGTCTAATAAAACTTACCTGTAAATCACTTTCATAAAGTTTTCTATGAGAAGTGTTAGGAACTTTTTTTTTTCTTTTCGATGCACGACTTCTTCATAATTGACTGCATCATATACCTTCCTGTATCATGAACTTTAAAATATAATCTACAATCTACGAAATACTATCCAGTTACTGCATGCATGCTTCTTATTCTCATCTTCCCTTCTTGTTATGTTCCATCGGCACCATCTTCTTTATTCTGTTTCTCTCTCCTACTTTCTTTGCCCTTCCCTTCCCTTTCAGTAGTTGATTTATATGGAAGTAGAACATTTTCCAGCGAGAGATTAAATGATCATAAGAACAGATATAACTCCTTTTTAGCTAATTCATGTGTGTAAATAATTACATAAGAATGTTGTGCCAAACAAAGCCAAAGCTCTCAGTCTCATGCCTCCTTAATTTATGGTACTTGCCCCAATATTGATGTATATATTTTGTCTTAAAGGTTTCTGCAATGTCGCAAGTGCCCAGTCTCCTCCAGTAAACATATGTATCTCGTACCGCACTCCGCAGGTTGTAT
>JBAMHZ010035432.1:0-18405 GCA_037177395.1 Alpinia galanga
TTTATGGTCTCACTTGAGACCCCTACCTTATCCATGGGGGACAAAAGCCTTACAACTTCTTGGTAAATTAGGTGGTAGAAATAGGCGTTTTCTTAGAGAACCTCTTGCTCTTGAGTGCAAAGAGAATCCTGAACATGGTCTCCGCCTGATTCTTACATTTGAGCCTTCTACACCATTTTTAGTACCTTTGGATCGGTGCATATATCTTGCTGTTGCTGCTGTTACACAAAACAATGGTGGCATGGAAGCTTTTTACAGGAAACAGGCTTTGAAATTTCTTCAAGCATGCTTAGCATCACTTCTGAACTTCCGAGGAAATGTGCCAGGCGAGGGAGTTTCTGCTGGTCTCCTTGGAACACAGTTGGTATCTTCGGTGGATCCTTCTAGACGTCGTACTGAGAGTTCAGAGATGAAGGTTAGCGTGATGTTTCCTGCATTCCCTAGTAATTCTTAAATTTTTTTTCTTATTTTAATCTACTTTTCTATGCTCACGCTCTTTATCACTAGGAAAATTGGTCTAATGTTTTGCTTTGGATGAACTTTTCATTTATACTAGTTGTTAATGTTATGAAGCTAATTGATCAAAGCATGAAACCTATAAACTCTTAAGTTTGATTTGTGCTTTCAAAACTAAAGGTTTTAATTTAAGTTGAATAAAATTCAATCTATATGATGCAGTTTCACTAAAATGAAAAGAATTGCTGGAATAATTAAAAACTGAAAATGAATGAACATGAAATTGTTGCAAGAGTTGCTTGCATATTTATAAAGATATTATTGATAACATAAAAATGGACATCGAAATGGAAGAATATTGTAAAGTCTTGTATGATTATCGTGCACCCTTAAGTCTAAGAGGCAATATTATAATTCAACTATATGATCCATCGTACTTTCTGAATTAGAGTTTTGGGCAGTTAGGAAGTAATAGATTACAAAGATGTTGATATTAAGATGAATGTGCAGAGTTAGAAGGAAAAATACTTTCTTCTTGAAACAATTAGGTGCAGCTCTAATATACAATAAATTGTGATTGTATGAACATGTTTGATTTCCATTAAAGTTGGTGTGAACGATAGAAGAGATACAATGAACCCTGTTAACATGGTAAAAAAAGTTAAAGATGATTTATGATATTTTAATATTGATCTTAATGGAGGGATAATTCATGATTGAATCTCATGAATTTATATTAATTGAGCACTAAATCACTAAGCTTAGCTTGATGAAATTTCAGGATTTTCTGATAGTTTTTAATATGAGATTTTGGTTCTCTGAAGAATTTTGCTAAAGTTCGAGGCAAATTAAAAGTGTAGACTATACTCCTTCCTTTCCATGTGATTAACTATATACTGTTTCTTCCCAACTAAGGATTCTTTGTCTTCAGGTTGATCTTGGTGTGAAGACAAAGACTCAGCTTATGGCTGAGAAATCTATTTTTAAGACATTACTTACAACAATCATTGCTGCTAGTGCGGATCCTGATTCTAATGATGAGAAAAATGAATTTCTTGGCAATATTTGTCATCATTTTGCATTGCTTTTCCATGTGGAGAGTTCTTCGACCAATTTGTCTGTGGTATCGGGGCAGTATGTTGGTTCCATGATATCATCAAGCAATAGCATGAGTTCAAGATCAAGAGTTAGCAATTCCAGTCTCAAAGAGCTGGATCCTCTAATCTTTTTGGATGCGCTGGTCGAAGTTCTTTCTAGTGAAAACAGGCTCCATGCCAAGGCTGCTCTAAATGCCTTAAGCATGTTCGCTGAAACACTTCTTTTTCTTGCTTGTGCCAAGCATAATGCTGTACCAAATTCAAGAGGTGGTCCTGGTACTCCAATGATGGTCTCAAGTCCATCCTTGAATCCTGTGTATTCACCACCTCCAAGTGTTCGAGTACCTGTATTTGAGCAGCTTTTGCCTCGCCTTTTGCATTGTTGTTATGGAAGCGCATGGCAAGCTCAAATTGGAGGTGTCATGGGACTTGGGTGTTTAGTTGGCAAAGTTTCTGTTGAGACTTTATGCATTTTCCAAGTGAAAATAGTGAGGGGTCTTATATATGTTCTCAAAAGCTTACCTGTTCATGCTAATAAAGAGCAGGAAGAAACTAGCCAGGTCCTCAATCAAGTTTTACGTGCAGTAAATAATGTTGATGAGGCAAATAATGAAAACCGCCGACAGAGTTTCCAGGGAGTGGTTGAATTTCTTGCTTTGGAGCTTTTCAATCCAAATGCATCCATTGTTGTTAGAAAGACTGTGCAATCATGCTTGGCTCTTTTAGCTAGCAGGACTGGCAGTGAGGTTTCTGAGTTGCTTGAGCCTCTATATCTACCACTTCTCCAGCCTCTCATAATGAGGCCACTTCGTACCAAAAATGTTGAGCAACAGGTTGAGTATTAGTGTACGCTTGCTAACTAAAATATTTTCAGTTTTGATTATTGTGTTGATCTGTTACCTCCTTTGGTAGGTTGGAACTGTTTCTGCTTTGAACTTTTGCCTTGCATTGAGACCTCCTCTTCTCAAATTATCCCCTGAGTTAGTTAACTTTTTGCAAGAAGCATTACAAATTGCTGAGGCTGATGACACTGTTTGGGTCACAAAATTAATGAACCCTAAGGTGGTCACCACATTGAACAAACTTCGTACAGCATGCATTGAACTTCTTTGCACTGCAATGGCTTGGGCAGATCTCAAAACACCTAATCATACAGAGTTGCGTGCTAAAATCATTTCTATGTTTTTCAAGTCTCTGACTTGTCGGACACCGGAGATTGTCTCTGTCGCAAAGGAAGGGCTTCGTCAGGTACTTCAATTCTAATTGCTGCATCAATATTTTGGTTAATTGGTTTAAAATTGATTCTTCTAAAGATAAGGAAATCAAGAAATGTATGTCTATTTGTGTTGTATGGGGTCACAATTTTGACTCTGTAAACTTTTGGTTTTAGGTTGTTCAACAACAAAGATTGCCGAAGGAACTTCTTCAGGGCAGCCTGAGACCTATACTGGTTAACTTGGCACATACAAAAAGCCTTACTATGCCTTTATTACAAGGACTAGCTCGCCTTCTTGAACTCCTGTCGAATTGGTTCAATGTCCAGTTGGGCGTCAAGTTGTTGGATCACTTACGGAAATGGCTCGAACCAGAAAAGCTTCCTCAAACTCAAAAGTCCTGGAAAGCTGGAGAGGAGCCGAAGGTTGCAGCAGGTACACTATTAACTGTAGTTTTTGGGATTTCTCATACTCTGATCCTGGATTGACTAACTACAGAACTTCATTTTGCAGCCATGATTGAGCTCTTCCATCTACTTCCTCAGGCTGCTGGGAAATTCCTAGATGAACTTGTAACTATAATTATTGATTTGGAAGGGGCACTTCCTCCAGGGCAATTTTATAGTGAAATTAACAGTCCATATCGGCTTCCCCTCACTAAGTATTTAAACCGTTATGCAATAGAAGCTGTGGATTATTTCCTTGAGAAATTAAGCAATCCAAAATATTTCAGAAGGTTAGCAAATGCTGATAATTTAATAAATTATGACGTTCTTATGCTTGACAGATTTTATTAGATGATGAACTCCTGATCAGACCTTATCTTTTAGGTTTATGTACATAATCTGTTCAGATATCGGGCAACCTTTAAGAGAAGAACTTGCAAAGTCACCACATAAAATACTTGCAAATGCCTTTCCTCAATTCATTCAGCATTCAGATGGGACTAATATTCAATCTTTAACCTCTTCAATTACTGATGAAAGCCTTACTTCAGACAGCTCTACTGATCCGTCTTTATCTGTGTGCTCTGATGGCTATTTTCATGGACTGGAGCTTATTTCCTCTCTAGTCAAGTTGATGCCAGACTGGTTGCATGCAAATCGAATTGTATTTGATACATTATTACTTGTTTGGAAGTCACCAGCAAGGTTTGCCCGCTTGCAAAATGAACAAGTATTGAGCTTACTCCAGGTTTGTTTTCTTGCTTTTATTAATTACTGCTGTTATACTTCTGCAAAAAAATTTGTGTTATTTTTTGTAGTAGCTCCAAATTGTTTGCCCATTTTGATTTTGCATATTGCAAAGTTATGGTATATTTTTTGGGCAGGAGGTCTGGTTGTGCTACTTTGTAGTCGATAATTGTTTCTGAGGTAGTATATTATTGTTTCTCTATTGACATTGGTTTATACATGCTCTTTTTGCCTTATACTAAATTCTTATCTTGGTTCAAGTACTGCTTCATGCATTATACTCTCCTATCTTGGTAGCAAGTTATCCTTTTTAATTTGCATCTTGATCTCTTCTCTAGTGATTTGGCATTGAATAGGGTTCAACGGAGGGTGTAAGATTTAACTAGTCGACCTCAAAAAGTAATTGGGAATACCAGGGCTTATACTAGACTTTCAATGCCCCAATAAAATTTTATTGCATATGAAGTTCCCTCTCATTTAACTTTTCATTTCTGTTAAGCATACGAATCAGTGGAAAATTTGATTTTTATTTCCTAATTTTCTCCCTGATTACTCTCAGCATGCAAATTTTGATTTTATTAATCCTGTTTTTCTTGTACTTCCAAGATTGGCAGGAGGCTAGTGCATTCTTTGTAATCTTGGAAGTTACCAAGGGATTACATTATTGAAAGCTATCTTTTATATTGTTTGTCTTAGTTCGGCCTATGTCTTTGTCAATTGTTTTGTATATTTGCAGGGTAGAGTTATTTCTAGAAGTAGCTTCAGGTGCTGATTGTAACTGCACTTAGTGCCTTGGTATGATAAAAGGTCATTATTAGATTACCTGGCATTTGTTCTCTGTTGGAGGACTTCTAAAAGATCTTTTGATTGTTTGCTTGATTCATGCTACTCTTCAGAGCTTATATGGTTTTTTTTCTAGTTGCAGTGTTTTTTCGATTACAGATTCATGGCGTACCTTGATTTCAATTAACTATAAGAATCACAGATTTTATTCTGATATTGATGATGGTCTACTCCATCTTTGGGTTACAGTAGACAGGGTTTACTACATCCTAGAGTCATGGTAGACATGGAGCTTGTCATAAGTTTTTCTTAATATTTAAGGGCATCAATCTTCTTGATCTGCAGGTAAAGGAAAGCAAGCAGCTTGTTAAGTGTTTTTTGAATTACTTGAGGCATGATAAATCTGAAGTTGGTGTACTCTTTGATATGCTCTCAATTTTCTTATTCCGAACTCGCATTGATTATATCTTTCTGAAGGAGTTTTATATAATTGAGGTAAGCAAATTCTTCTGTCCATCTTGGGATATAGACACTACTTGTAAGTGATGTTCTAACCAATCCACTTCACAAACTAGGTTGCTGAAGGATATGCTCCCCACTTAAAAAAGGCAATTCTTATGCATTTCTTGAATATCTTCCAGTCAAGACAATTTGGTCAAGATCACTTGGTCATTACCATGCAAATTCTTATCCTTCCAATGTTAGCACACTCTTTTCAAAATGGTCAGAGTTGGGAAGTTGTTGACCAGTCAATAATAAAAACAATTGTTGACAAACTTCTTGATCCTCCTGAAGAGGTGACAATTTTTTGTTTTTGATCATTCCTGATTATTCATTTTTCTGTGAACCAATGATTGTTTTGGGTTGACTTTCATTTCTCAGAATTTCTATTTAAACCTGCAGATTACTGCTGAATATGATGAGCCTTTGAGGATAGAACTTCTACAGCTTGCTACATTGCTGTTGAAGTACCTGCAGAATGATCTTGTTCAACATCGCAAAGAGCTTATAAAGTTTGGTTGGAATCATCTTAAGCGTGAGGATAATTCCAGTAAACAGTGGGCTTTTGTGAATGTATGCCACTTCCTAGAAGCCTATCAAGCTCCTGAAAAAATCATCCTTCAGGTTGACTTTTTTCTCCTTATCAAGGCAATCGTAATCCTGTTATTTCTGTTCCTTTTCTTATATACTTGAGTGGAGTGTGCTTTCATTTTAATCTTGATAAAGAAAATTGCAACTCTGATGGTATAATTGGAGCTTCTGATAAGGCTCAAACCTACAGGTCTTGTTCCATATTGTTTTGTATTAGATTGTTTGAATACATGCATGGAGATGTGTGCTTGGTTCCTCTGAGTTCAGTTTAAAATTTTGCACTGCTTGATACAAAATGCTCATACCTAATTTTATGCGATATAGGATTAATAGTGACAGAAAAAGTTACAGATAAGTTTCTCACAGAATTGTATATATAAAGCTCTCCATCATTACCACCTATCTTTGGTGCTTGTATTGTCCTATTTGATGGTTATCAGCATGATAATTTGAAATCATTGTTCAAAGCGATATCATATGCAATAAAAGGACTAGTATTTGTCAATAAAAATGGTGTTTTGACTTGAATAGTCTTTGTTAAATACTACTTAAAGTGATGAATCATAGATAAAGACATGCTGTCCTACTAAACCATTCAATGTATCTTACTTTTAATGTTTTTGTGACAATTATGTTTTTGTTGTGTTTAAACATGATGCAATCTTCTAATCTGAAACTCAAGTGTATTCTGGTATAAACTAAATCACTATTCCAAATATTAATTATCTGGAATTTTTCTTCTTTTCAGGTTTTCATTGCCTTGTTGCGAACTTGCCAACCAGAAAATAAGCTTCTAGTTAAACAAGCCCTTGACATACTGATGCCTGCACTTCCTCGGAGGCTACCTCCTGGAGAAAGTCGTGTACCAATATGGATCCGTTATACTAAGAAGATACTTGTTGAGGAAGGTCATTCAATTCCTAATATGATACACATTTTTCAGCTAATTGTGAGACATGCTGATCTCTTTTATAGTTGCCGAGCACAATTTGTTCCTCAGATGGTAAATTCTTTAAGTCGGCTAGGTCTGCCATTCAACACTCCTCCAGAAAATAGGCGCCTTGCTATTGAACTTGCTGGCTTAGTTGTTGCTTGGGAAAGGCAAAGACAAAATGAAATGAAGGTTGCACCAGGTTCTGAGGGCTATAATCAGATAAGTGATTCATTGAATCCTGTTGCTATAGGTGCTGACTCAAAGCGCTCATCAGATACTTCTGTATTTCCTGATGATATAAGCAAGCGAGTGAAGGTTGAACCAGGACTCCAGTCTCTTTATGTTGTGTCACCTGGGGGAGCATCCATTCCAAACATTGAGACACCTGGAGCTGCTGGCCAACCTGATGAGGAGTATAAACCAAATGCAGCAATGGAAGAGATGATAATCACATTTCTTATCAGGGTGAGGATATTTTCTTTTTCTTTCTTTCCATATCTAATATGCTCAATGTCTTAAGAGTTTTTTCAAATTTGAACTTCAATACTAATAAAGTTATGGAGCAGCCAACCGCAGTCCTAGGTTTTCTTCATGTAATTTTTTGTTTGCAACAATTTTCCTATGATGTGACTTGCCTATCATGCGTATAATCATTATATACTCCTTTCAACCACCAATGCACTTTTGATGTTCAATTTGATGAACAAATCCTTATGGTTATAACCATCATTCTTCTCTTGGCTTGCCATTCCATTATAGAAACTCTCCAACTGCTTCTGTCTAGACAAGTACATTCTAACATTATTCTTGTGTACCAGGACACACCTGCTCATGTTACATCTTTTCTAAACAGAGCAAATTGTTGACAATTCTGCTCTTTGGCATAATTTAAGCAGTATATGGCAAAACTATCTCTGTAGTTTTTCTTTGAAGTTTCCTCATTTGGCTTCTCTTATTCTTGTTGAAGGCATTGGTCTATCCGAGACTAATCTTTTTTATCACACGCAGAGTATGTTGTTTTGTTTATTGAATCTAGCAATTGAATTTGCTATTGTTCCATTGTCTTATCGTGGTGAGTATTTATTGATAATTAATATATGGATTATTAACTAACAGCTATGTAAATATATTCAACAAATTTAAGTACATGTTTGTTTCTACTAACATATGCTTGTTTGACTTTTATACACTAGACTTTGATATGAAGAAAGAGAATAATTTATTTTGCTAATGCTGTCAGTTGAGAATGCATCTAGAAAATGAAATTTCTTGTATCAAGAAATTAATGCATTCTACAATCTTTTTAACTCTAGTTGAAGAATTGGCAAATGTTTTCGAGCAGTTGAACTGTAATATTTTGTGGTGCAATTGATCCAATCTTGCCTTCCAATGCTAATCATAAATTAAATGAATGTGTAGGATTGACCACATGGCTGTTTATTTATTACAAGGTTGTTGTACTAATAGTATTAAGTTATAGGGTAGCCGCATGACATTTCCACTACAGCTGCTCTCGTTTTCTTATCCATTTTATCCATAAATAGGTTGCCTTGGTGATAGAATCTAAGGATAAAGAATCAACATCTATGTATAAACAAGCTCTGGAGTTGCTGACTCAAGCTTTGGAGGTATGGCCAAATGCGAATGTCAAGTTCAACTATTTAGAGAAGTTGCTCGGTCAACTTCCACCTCAGGTGCCTCAATCCAAAGACCCAGCAACAGCTCTTGCACAGGGTCTTGATGTCATGAACAAGGTCTTGGAGAAGCAGCCACGTCTATTCATTCGTAACAACATAAATCACATCTCACAGGTATGTCACTGCCGTAGTATTTAAGTTGAATTGAACTTGTAAGAAGTGCTAAACTTATTCAATTTGTCTTACAGATTCTGGAGCCTTGCTTGAACAGCAAAACATTGGATGCTGGAAAATCGCTTTGTTCTTTGCTGAAAATGGTATTTACTACGTTTCCACTTGAAGTGGCTGGTACACCACAAGAGGTGAAATTGCTATATCAAAGGGTCGGAGAGATTCTGCACAAACATCTTACTGCTGCTACGGCTCCTCAAATATCTCTAGAGACCAGCAATGCTAACTCAATGATTACTTTTGCTCTACTTGTTGTTAAGTCATTGACTGAAGTTCAGAAGAACTTTATTGATCCCTTCATTCCAATGTTGCTTCGTGTACTTCAGCGTCTAGCACGAGATATGGGAAGCACTTCCGGTTCACATATCCGACAAGTATGCCATTCTTGAAAGTGATTTGCTAGTACTTTGGTAACATTTTCTGAAGTCCTCATTATAGCATCTTTATGTTGGACTATATCTTATGTAACTGATACCAGATCTCATACTTTTCAAGCTTAGAAATGGAACTCATATTTGATAGGTTTATTATTTTTAGCGGGGCTATTTCATTTGCACAATCTGATTTTATCATTTTTTACTAAACCAAAATGCTTTTTATTATTCTTTTGGCCATATATCCATCTCTATTTGTATTGACTGATGCATCTCAAGCTCTTTTTTTTTTATGCCACTCTTAGCACCCGTCCAGTCCATTCCCATCACAGCACTGCACAATAGATTCTGCACATGCCGTTGCAAATGCTTTGGCTCCCCATAATCGAATGATGATACCTTTACAGCTTCCTGCTCTGCTAGGCAGTTCTGGAAGATAATCAGTAACGCAAGATATGGATACTTTCATGCCAGCTTGTGGATTGCCTATTTCTCTTCAAATCTTTCATTTACATGCCATGTTTGCCGGATTAGGCATGGGCTGGTGGAAACTAATTGTTGTATTTGTGACTTCTTTGCTATGTTAGAAAAAATCCTGCCTTAATATGTTTAGAAATACAAGAAAATTTATAGATTTTGGTCTGGAAGAATTAGCTGCCATTGCTTTTCATCATGATTTTCTATCTTCCAAATTTTATTGAAGGTGGCATTCATGATCTGTTATCTGCTTTTAGAGCTTGGAATTTGTTTATTTTGAGTGTGCTCAGAGTTATAGTCACAGATAAATATTAAGGAACTTATTCATAGTTAACTTCAAGGAACTTATTATGTTATTTTACATGGTTGTAAAGGTATCTTTCCTTATAAAATGCTGGGAACTCATTTCATGGCAATTCACTCATTACCAATTCCTTAGCGCTCTGCATGAAGTAGTTAATGGGAACTTTAATAAACTTGAAATTTTTTGGAAAAGGTATGCATTAAACAATCTAGTGTCATTGCATCTAGCATTTAGAGATTGTGTATAGTTAATCATTTTCCTTAGGTAATGTTCCTGTGTTATGTAGCTTACCCACTAACTTTTTCTTGGTTAATTATGGACATGCATAAAAGCTTCTTTTTCACTGAGTTTCAGTTTTTTTTTTTTTGTTGAATAGTCTTGCATTTTGATTTGGATAACTTGTCTAACTCTTGACTAGTTTATTAATCCCTTTTTAGCTAGACTGGAATTTGTATATTCTAAAATATGTTTATTTCAGTCAAATAGCAGCTTTAAGGTTTGTGGTTGCAGTTTTATTGTAGTTCTCAATAATGGTTTGCTTGTCTTTTATCTTAAGAATGACTTATGAGACAATGATGGACCTGAAACTGACCAGCAGCCTCCACTTCCTGAATTCATTGTTACTGGCTTCGTAGCTTTAACAGTTGATGCAGCCTGAAGATTATGGCTCTTGTTTTAAGAATTTGTTTAATTAACTACTTGCTTGTTTGTTTTAGATTTGATTTATACCTACTTTAAGTGTTGGCTCTGTTTTTATGGTATTCCAAATCTGAAGGGTTATTTGTGCTGCTGTTTAGTTTGTGTAGAAATTGCTAGAGAAAGCAAAGAGGTTAGGCTATCAAATGACATTAGATTTCCCTCATTACTTGATTAGAAAGTGCTACATTACTTGAATGTGTGATGATATCCCTTGGATAAGAATGAATTGATTAGAGTCAATTCTTCTGATCATACTGATCCTGATAAAAAAAGGAATGTGGTCTATATTTCAGGGACAACGGACGGATGTTGACCCATTAATTAATGCACGTTCAACACCTGACTCATCTTCTGTCATTTCAAATATAAAATGTGTCTTGAACCTTGTTACAGAAAGAGTCATGCAATCACATGAATGTAAAAGGTTAATAGGCCAAATTTTGCAAGCTCTGCTTTCTGAGAAGTCTACAGATTTCAGTGTGCTTTTGTGTGTTCTTGACACGGTAAAGGTGTGGATTGAAGATGATTACAGATATTCTTCCTCTGGTGCATCAAGTTCTGCTCTAACTCATAAGGAGATAGTGTCCTATCTGCAAAAGCTATCATTAGTTGAACGGAAAAACTTTCCTGCAGTTGCACAAGAAGAGTGGGATAGGAAATATTTACAACTTCTCTATGAACTTTGTGCAGACTCAAACAAGTATGAACTTGCAATTTCTTCTCTTGTCCATATCCATTATGCATTTGTTGTTGCCTAATTTTTTTTTCTTAGCAGATATCCTTTGCCCCTTTGCCAGGAAGTATTCCAGAAGGTTGAAAGACAGTTTATGTTGGGTCTAAGAGCAAAAGATCCAGAAATTAGACAGAAATTTTTCATGCTATATCATGAATCACTTCCTAAAACACTATTTAACAGATTGCACTTTATCATCCAAATTCAGGACTGGGAAGCAGCAAGCGATGTTTTTTGGTTAAAACAGGGACTTGACCTTCTGTTAGCTATCTTAGTAGAGAAAGAGCCTATTATGCTAGCCCCAAATTCTGCACGAGTGCCACCAGTAATGGCATCAGGAAGTTTTCCTGAGACATATGCTGTTCAGCACGCATCTGATCTGTCAGATTATACGGATGGGGAGTCCCTTACTTTTGACTCTCTTGTGTCTAGACATGCACAATTTTTGTCTGAAATGTGTAGACTTCAGGTTTGTTTTGATTCTGTGTGACTTCACATTTCGCTTGTTTGTTTGCTGATGTTTGTGCTTTCAACTATGTAAGGCACTATAATACTTATTTGGACCCTTGTTCTATATTTGTTTCATCCATAACTTTCTTTTGTGTAGGTGGCTGATCTTGTCATCCCCCTAAGAGAACTATCGTATGCAGATGCTAATGTTGCATATCACATGTGGGTCTTAATTTTCCCCATTGTCTGGGTGACTTTACAGAAAGATGAACAAGTTGCACTTGCCAAACCAATGATAACTCTGTTGTCAAAAGATTACCACAAAAAGCAACAAGGTAGTAGGCCTAATGTTGTGCAAGCCTTACTTGAAGGGTTGCATCTGAGTCACCCACAACCACGGATGCCGAGTGAGCTTATCAAATATATCGGCAAAACTTACAATGCTTGGCATATTTCACTTAATTTACTAGAGAGTCATGTCATGCTGTTCATGAATGAAGCTAAATGCTCTGAGTCACTGGCAGAGCTTTACCGACTTCTTAATGATGAAGATATGAGGTGTGGATTGTGGAAAAGAAGATCAATTACTTCTGAAACAAGAGCAGGATTATCACTGGTTCAACATGGTTATTGGCAGCGTGCCCAAAATCTTTTTCATCAGGCAATGATCAAAGCAACACAAGGTACATACAACAATACAGTTCCTAAGGCAGAGATGTGTCTTTGGGAAGAGCAATGGCTTTACTGTGCCAGTCAGCTAAGTCAGTGGGATGCCTTGGCTGATTTTGGCAAGAGCATAGAGAATTATGAAATTCTTCTTGATTGCCTGTGGAAGGTTCCTGATTGGACTTATTTGAAAGAGAGTGTTATCTCTAAGGCTCAAGTAGAGGAGACTCCTAAGTATCGTCTAGCTCAAGCCTTCTTTGCTCTTCATGACCGCAATGCTAATGGTGCCAATGAAGCTGAAAGCATCGTGGCCAAAGGAGTTGAGCTTTCATTGGAGCAATGGTGGCAGTTGCCTGAATTTTCTGTTCAGTCTCGAACACCTCTGTTGCAGCAATTTCAGCAATTGGTAGAGGTTCAAGAATCTGCAAGAATATTGTTGGACATTGCGAATGGGAACAAACAACCCTCAGGAAGCTCAGGTGGGAATGTAGGCAATGTATATGGTGAGCTCAAAGACATCCTTGAGACTTGGAGACTACGTACTCCCAATGAATGGGATAATATGTCTGTTTGGTATGATCTACAGCAGTGGAGAAATGAGATGTACAATGTTGTCATAGATGCATTTAAAGACTACTCTCAAACCAATCCACAACTTCATCATCTTGGTTATCGTGATAAGGCTTGGAATGTTAATAAACTTGCTCACGTAGCTCGTAAGCAAGGCCTATATGATGTTTGTGTAAAAATATTGGAGAAGATGTACGGACATTCTACAATGGATGTGCAGGTAGTTTTCTGAAATGATTGTTATGATATTCTTACTCATCACTTCTAGAGTCAAACTGTCTTTTTAAATTTTTCAGGAAGCATTTGTTAAAATAAGAGAGCAAGCAAAGGCTTACTTGGAGATGAAAGGGGAACTAATCAGTGGTCTTAATTTGATCAATAATACTAACCTTGAATATTTTCCTGTAAAACACAAAGCAGAAATATTTCGCATCAAAGGTGATTTCTTAGTGAAAATGAATGACTGTGAAAATGCCAATCTTGCATATTCCAATGCAATAAGTCTATATAAGCATTTGCCAAAAGGATGGATAAGTTGGGGAAACTACTGTGACATGGTATGTCAACTTTGTGCTTTTATTTATGCATAGATATTGTGAGAATAGTTACAGTCTTGCCTTCTTCAGGTTTACAAAGAGACACACGACGAGTTGTGGTTAGAATATGCTGTGAGCTGCTTCTTTCAAGGCATAAAATATGGTGTTTCCAATTCGAGGAGTCATCTAGCTCGGGTTCTATACCTTCTTAGTTTTGATACACCAAATGAATCTGTTGGGAAGGTATTGGATAAGTATTTGGACCAGTTACCACATTGGGTTTGGCTTTCTTGGATACCACAACTTTTGCTTTCTTTACAAAGAAGTGAAGCTCCGCATTGCAAGCTAGTTCTTCTTAAAGTTGCTCAAGTTTATCCTCAGGTCCACAGCAAATGAAATGCGCATTTTTTGAAATTGATAATTTTTTCCTTGATCAATAAGATACGTTTTTTTTTTTTTTTGAAATTTTGTCTTGAAATCTTTTGAAGGCCTTGTATTACTGGTTACGTACCTATCTTATGGAGCGTCGTGATGTTGCTAATAAATCTGATTATGGAAGGCTACAATTAGTTCAGCAGCGTATGCAACAAGCTGCAACAGCAAATAATGCTGGTTCACATAACTTGGTCGATGGAAATCAACGAGGAACCTCTCATCTTGGTGTTACTTCAGAAACTCAGGCGCATCAAGGTTCCCAGTCTGCTGCTAGTGTTGGTTCACATGAAGGTGCAAATTCTCAAGGACAAGAATCTGAAAGATCTGGAACGATGGAAGGTAATGCCAATAATGTGCAGGACCAACCTCCACAAAATCCAACTTCTGCCGAAGGTGCTCATATTCCTTTAAGACGCAACGGTGGACTTGGCTGGGTGGCTTCTGTTGCAAGTGCTTTTGATGCAGCAAAAGATATAATGGAGACTCTTAGGAACAAACATCAAAATTTGGCCAGTGAACTAGAGGTAAGAGATAACTCTGATCATTCTCAAAGTATGCTCTATGTTTTTCTTCCACCTTTTCTTCTCAAGTATGTCATATCCGTACATGCAATATGAGGGCCAAAAGGTGTAACTAGGACTTGGTAGTGGAATGACAGTGACAGTTGGACCCAATTTGTAGTGTTATATTTAAATAAGAATTTAAAGGAAGGATGATGCTCACTTTTATTTAATAGATTTGGTACATTATAATTTAAAGATTTTGAGAAAAGAAAGAAAAAACCCATTTAATCAAATCTGACCCATGAAATAAATGAAACCAACTGAAAACTTTGTCCATTTCATTGTAAATGAATCCCAATGCATCATCTATATTTTGTCGTGGCAAGCAATGAATCTGATTTTCAGAACCTTATCAAGTTGTTTCTTGGTTAGCCATTTCTATTCTTATTTTTAGAAGGTATGTTACGTTGCATTGTGGATTTTAGTCAGCAATGGCCATCAAAGCAGGTCTGAACTCTCTAATTTTTCCCCCACATGCACGGCTGCTTGTTAAGCTATCAATTTTAGTAGCAACTTGGTATGATAATGATTGTCAACAGCTCCTTATTGTCCTTTAGAATGACATTCAATGTCAGCTATTGACTTTTTGCAATGTATGAAACTGATATACTTGCATTATAACAAGCACCAAGTTTTTTGGGAATCATTATCCATTTCCTTAAAGATAATCCTTTAATTATTTTGATGGAAAGGTGTTTCTATCACAGTCTTGAGATGGTTACTTAAGTTTATTTACTAAGATTTAAACAGGTTGGACTAATTTGATTTGGTGTATTCTGATTATGTCATTTTGTTCAGGTTTTACTATCTGAAATTGGTTCAAGATTTGTCACGCTTCCTGAAGAGCGGCTTCTTGCAGTGGTTAATGCATTGCTTCATCGTTGTTACAAATATCCTACTGCTACTACTGGTGAGGTACCACAGTCTTTGAAGAAGGAGCTTTCTGGTGTATGCAGAGCCTGTTTTTCAGTAGATGCTGTTAACAAGCATGTTGAATTTGTTAAAGAGTATAAACAGGAATTTGAGCGAGATCTTGATCCAGAGAGAGCGGCAACCTTTCCTGCTACTCTCTCTGAATTAACAGAACGTTTGAAGCATTGGAAGAATATTCTTCAGAGTAATGTTGAAGATAGATTTCCTGCTGCCTTGAAACTTGAAGAAGAAAGCAAAGTATTGCATGATTACCATGTCATTGACGTTGAGATGCCAGGCCAGTATTTCACGGACCAGGTTTGTATGAATTTGCTAAGATCAAAATTGTATTCTTTCATTTAATGTTTGTTAACTCAGTTTGTAGTTGGGTACTCACCCATGTTTTGCGGCATATATTTAAATATTGTTTTCTGTTACAGGAAGTTGCACCTGATCATACAGTTAAGTTAGACAGGGTTGGAGCAGATATTCCAATTGTGCGGAGGCATGGTACCAGTTACCGTCGCTTGACTCTAATAGGATCTGATGGTTTCCAACGCCATTTCATTGTTCAGACATCATTGACTCCAAATGCTAGGAGTGATGAGCGCATGCTTCAGCTATTTCGCGTGCTTAACCGGATGTTTGACAAGCATAAGGAATCAAGGCGCCGTCATCTCACTCTCCATACACCAATAATAATACCTGTTTGGTCACAGGTGAAACAGCTAGTTCTGCAGTTCATCGTCTTTCCACGAACAATTAAAGTGCTGTTACATGACTTTTAGTACTTGTTTTGATCAATTCTTATGTTATTATGTGAATTTTCTTGTGTATCTTGCATACAAACAAGTTGCAGCATACGTGTACAAGAACTGACTGTTGCTTTTCAGGTAAGGATGGTGGAGGATGACTTGATGTATAGTACTTTTCTCGAGGTCTATGAGATTAATTGTGCACGCCATAATAGGGAGGCTGATATCCCCATCACTATTTTTAAGGAACATCTTAACCAAGCCATTTCTGGGCAAGTCACACCTGAAGCAGTTCTTGAGTTGCGCTTACAGGCTTATCATGAAATTACCAAAAATGTGGTGAATGATAACATATTTTCTCAATACATGTACAAGACCCTCCCAAGTGGCAACCATCTTTGGGCGTTCAAGAAACAATTTGCTGTCCAGCTGGCGCTCTCTTGCTTTATATCATACATGTTACAGATTGGGGGCAGATCTCCCAATAAGATTCTATTTGCTAAAAACACTGGCAAGATTTTTCAAATTGATTTTCATCCTGGTAAGATTTGAGTCATTTAATTTTACAGAGAATTAAATCTCAATCTTGCTTGAACTGATTTGTTTTCCACTTCATGGCCTTGAAGCTTATGATGTGAATGGGATGATCGAGTTCAATGAGCCAGTACCCTTCAGACTGACCAGAAACATGCAAACTTTCTTCTCTCAGTTTGGGGTGGAGGGTCCTATCGTATCTGCAATTTGTGCTGCTGCACAATCAGTAATTTCACCAAAGGTATCTCCGTTCATCCCAATGCTTTGCATATATATATATATATATATGGATTCCTCTCTTTCTTTTCCTCAATTCTATAAATTTGTTTATTTTCATCGTGCAGCAAAGCCAGCATATATGGCATCATCTTGCTATGTTCTTTAGAGATGAGCTGCTTTCTTGGTCATGGAGAAGGCCGCTAGGAATTCCACCTGCCCCAGTTGCTGCCGGAGGAATCAACCCACTGGACTTCGAGCAGAAAGTGGCTACAAATGTAGAGAATGTTGTTTCTCGTATTAGATCCATAGCACCACAATGTTTTCCCGAAGAGGTATACATTTTAAGTCTGTCATTCAATTGCTGTGACGGAATTTGATCTTTAGCTTTTGACCTCAATGACTTCATTTCACGATGCACGGCACTCTCTTGTAGGACGACAACACAACTGACCCCCCACAATCTATACAAAGAGGCGTCACTGATTTAGTTGAAGCAGCCTTGGAACCGAGGAACCTTTGCATGATGGATCCGACATGGCACCCATGGTTCTAACTTCTCACGCCAATTTTTCTAATTCACAACTCAGTAAGCAAGCAAATTTGTAGGTAATGGGTAACATGAGATTATTTTGTAAATATTTTTATGCAAAAGATTTCATGGTAGGTCAAGTTGCTTCTTTGCCAATAATTTTAATTGTCTGTATATAAATTACACAAGTATCGCTCTATAAATTATTTTTTTCGTGTTTACCAATCCGAACTATGAATTAATCAGATTATCCATGTCTAAAGCTAATTTAGTATAAGACAACCTTTTATTATCATGATTTTGTTCCAGATGACATAATTTTGTAGTGCTAAATTTGGTTGAATTAGATTAGGACCCTTTAGTTCAACTAAATTTAAAATGACTCAACAAATGAATTAGGAGAAAAACTTTTATGATTAATCAAAACCCTAGTCCCATTATTTAAATGCAGACCTTTCCAAGGCAACTCAAAAGTACCATACCTTTTTTGAACCTAACAAATTAATAGTAAATTTAATCATCTTTAAATTTTATCCACACTCTAGAAAGAATCATCTTTAAATTTTATTGACACAGTTGTGTGTGAGCGAATATTAACAAGGCGTCTCAAAGTTGATCAAACTCTTACTAACCTCACATTGTGGCCATTAACCTCAATGAAAAGGCTACTAATGAATGCAAAGGAAGCATCAAGCCAGTGAAAGTTCAACTGAAAAATAAAAATTGTTTCAAGGTTGACAAGAATCTATGCTATTGCCTTGTGTGCTTTCCCAATTCAACTTATCCACCTACAAAGAGAAATGCTATTTATGAAGGACTTGTTTATTCATGCAAAATCCCACTTATGATCAACAAAGAGGACTGTTATTTCTTCTTCGTTTTTTTTTTTTAATTTGTGTGATTAGCGTCTTTGTTTGAGCAACACCTATATATAAAAACAAAAAACACAGATTTGTGTGACATAATTACAATCTGTCAGTAGCTACTTTCTGTCGGTATAATGGATTGCACT
>JBAMHZ010035540.1:0-18404 GCA_037177395.1 Alpinia galanga
ACAGCAGGATTCGAACCTGCGCAGGCAAAGCCCAACAGATTTCGAGTCTGTCTCCTTAACCACTCGGACATATCGACAAATATATCTAGAGAACTTATTAAATATTTATAATTATATTATTCGTTGACCCCCTCCTATAGATTGAACAATTTATAAAAAAAAATTGCGGACAAATATTGTGAACATTAATTAATAATATTTGAACATATGTTTAGTTGATTAAAATCATATGTAAATGGATCAAGAAGTTTTAAAATGAATGGACAAACTTATTATATCAAACTCATTAATCAATCAAATAAACTTAAAAATATAAAATATTTAAATAATAAAATAAGGTTGAATTAAAAGCTCCATATCATCTAAAGATACCAAATTAAGCTAAAAACAAGTCAAGCTTAAATAACCATTTTTAATAATTTGGATCATTTTGTAGGTTTAATTTGACCAACAACTTAATTTATTTACTTATTCGATTATTGGACTCTTTAATATCATATACCATTTTATACCTCTTCGATCAAAATGGGGAAAACAATATGACATAATTTGAATGGGTGTTTTTTAAGGAGAAAAATAATATAATTCAAATAATAAAATTGAAGAAACGTTCAAGGCTAACATGACTATAGCAAAGTTTGTGTTTGTTTTTGCCATTTTATAATTTAGAACTAGTAGCATATTTTTTTTTATTTAAAAATAGTTATTTTCACGTTGTCTAGTTAAATTCATGAAATAAATTCAAAGCCATGCATTAATGCACAAAAGCACCTTAATAAATTGAAACACACATAAATTTAATTAAACTGTATGATTCTCAAAAGAAGATAAAACAAAATTCGTCTTTAATTAATTAATTTTATTCTGATCAAACTCACACAAGTCTAATGAACTCATCCTTAAAGCCCAACTCGGCCCAATTGGTAGAACGACGCAGCGAGGGAAATCGTAATGCAATTGGCGGGAAACCCAATAGCCAGTTTCACTGACCGAGGTCGATCCAACGGCCACCGACGTTCCATTCTCCCATCATTCCACTTCATGCGATCTCAGCCATCCGTTACGAGATCATTGGGCGCGAGCTTGGCCGCCGTTCGATATAATCGGCTTCGCCTCTTCGCTCCTCTCGCCGAAGGAAGCGGCGAGGTTCAACGAAGCAAGCGAGACCGTGGGAAAAAAGAGGAGAAATCGGGAAGAAAAGTTGAGTTATCGATCGATTCTCTGCAGCTTCTCCTCTCCACTGAGGCCGATCTAAAGGTAATCTCACGATCTGCGCATGGTGAGGTTTCTTGGTTTCTTGCGACGAGGAAGTCTGGAAATGAGGGTTTTATTGTAATTAAGAATGGCATCATTTGCCTTTTCGGACTCTTTATCCATCGAAGATATTTGATTAGTCTTTGTTCGTCATATCCTCAAGGGATACTGTTGTCGAGGAATTTAGGATCTCGGAAGATGTTTGACCTGGAATTAACAGCGTAGGGGAATCTAGAACTAAAATAGTTCTGTTTTAACTTTTTCGGCAGTGACTACTGTTTTTTTCCCTTGTAATGCGATTCATCCCGACGTTCATGCTATTTACAGGAATCCCTTCAGTTGTATTGGAATTTCTGGAGTTGTTTCTTCCCATTTTTCATACCTTCTTTGCGAAATACTCTATAGAGCAACAATGACCTCTCCTGGTGCTGCGGTCACTGACAAGACAGATGGATGCAAACCATCCAAAGTTGTCAGGGGTGATATGGTTTCAGACATTTGCTTAGGGAAAGAGGAAGAAGAGGTAGTTTTCAACAGAGCTCCTGAAAACTATGAGGATCTGATGGTGCTTGATGATAGTCTTGCTGAAGCAAAGGAAGGGGAGAGCACCAAAGATCGCTTGGACGAGAAGGCAACTCACTCTACAAATAGCATGGGCCTTCCTTGCGGTTCAGTACTGAGCTCAGACAGGCCTTCGGAATTAGTTCAAGATGATGGGGAAAAGGTGAAGTGTCAAGCTGAGATGAAAGACGAACAGAATGATGTGAAAAAGAATTTGAAAAGGAAAAGGATTGATGGGGAAATGATTCATAATAAGGAATCACTTATAACACAATGCCAGCAAGAATTGGATGAACTTGTTGATTATTACAAAGAGTTTTCTGGTCTTAAGCTACAACTTGATGATGTCAACTGCTTTTCAAATAACTCGATTGCATTTTTGCTTGAGGAGAGAAATCTTCCATTTTCTAAATTAGCCGAGGAAATTTATGAGAAGTTGAAGGAAAGAGAAGCAGTTACTTTGGCTTCAGTTCGCAGAACTCTACTCTCTATCGGACAAAGAGTAATGTATGGCATTTCCAGCCCGGATACTGATGTGTTGGAAGATGAATCAGATTCGTGCCTTTGGTGCTGGGAGGTGATACCTTACTTTTTCTTTTACCCCTTTTGTTACTTATGTAAATATAATTTTGTAATTGACGTTTTGTTATCTTCTTACTTGGTTTACCAGACAAGAGATGTCAAGTTGCTGCCTGCATCCCTTCGCAGTGTTGTACATATTCGACGCATAGCTCGGAAGAAAATTCATAAGAGAATTTCCACACTTGGCGGTGAGATTATTACTTTTTAGTGCAACTTGCAATTCATAGGTTAGAGCAGTGTTTTTAAACCTGGACTAGTGATTGAACCTGTGGTCCTACTTGTTCCTAGGCTTTGTATGGTTGGTATGTTTCAGTTTTGAAATCACTCAGTAATAGGGACACAATCTCATTTTTCTACATGCTTATGCTATTATCTTTCTGTGTTAATTGTGTCTTCTTTATTTTTTTTCCCATAATTTCCACTTGTTCTGTTAACTATCTCAAATCCATACCATCCTGGTGGATTATTTATTTCCCAACAAAAGAAAGAATGGAACATTGGAGTACTTTCTTTAATTCATGTGTTTAATGTTAGTAGGTACTCATTTTATAATTAGATCAGACTCATAAACTTTCTTAAATACGCTGCACTTGTAGTGAGAAACACAAGTTGTAATAATTTTTTTCTGAATTTTTGTTCTCTTTCTTTCAGTTTCCTGGTATCGGTGCATTAGACTGACATCTTTGCCCTTGGATAATTTCAGAGACACTATCAGTGTTAGAAAGTTCACCACAGACAGAAAGCTATAAGGCTGATCTGATACAAGCATCAATAAAACTTAGGAAGGTACTGAATAAGCAAGGGATCTTTATGTTGGTTGATAAATTGTCCCAGAAGAACTGTGCTGACATGTAAGAAATCTTTCTTTCCTTATTCTTTCTAAGCTTTCTATTTCTTGTTTTAATCATGAGTTCATCACTTACCTTTTGTCATTGCTTACCTAAAATTATCCTTTTGTCATTCAAAGGGCAAAAAAGGAAGCCAGGATACAAGAAAAGGAATTAATAAAGTCTTTTGAGAAGACTAACCAGAGCGCTGAAAAGGAAAAGAAGAAACTAGAGCGGGAGCTTCAAAAGGAAAAACTTCGAAATGTATGTCATTTTCATGTTGAATGCCAAATCCTGCTGTTTGTATAATTAATAACTTTTAATACTATATACACCAGAAGCCGAAAATAAATATTGAGAAGAAAGTAATTTCAAATATTCTATACCTATATATTAAAATTCTGCTAAAATTTTTGTCTTTTCAATCTAGTTTGTTATCCCAACATTTTTGAATTAAAATTGATAATCAAGGTTGCCAATTTTATATATCTTCATTTTGTTGTTAGTTTCATATGCTACTTAGGTTGCAGTTATTTCTTCTCTAAATGGGTCAGTTGAAATTTAGTTGAAGCCACACAAAAAGAGAAATTGGGAGGTTCTTATGTCAAGTAGGCCAATGCCTTAAACACAACATTCTCATTGAGGTTCAGTCAAGCTTTCTTTAAAGTATCACTAGATATTCTTTGGTTCATGAACAGAAACAAGCTGAAAAACTTGAAAAATAGGCTGAAAAATAAACCTGATATGGTGATACCAGTATGGACTAAGCCAAAATATTTGGGATTTTCCCAAAATTATTTTTGGTTTTGTGTTCAAGTTTTCTCTGCAGCCTTTTTTCAGGAAAACTTGAACCTATCAATCCGGTTTCAGTCATTTCATCAATAACAGCATGTTAGGCGTTCACATGCTTATTAATATTTATTATGTAAGCTTAATATGGATACGAAAAGTCAGTTGCATAACCTTTTCAATTTTTCAGCATGTCACTAGGGGCATTAGACTAATTTCAGTGCTGATATTCACTTTAGACAAATTCACTCGGTTGTTTCTAACTCTTGGCTGAGCTTTTTGGTTTTAGCAAGCAAAAAGTCTTGCTCTGCTGTTTTGCCAGAGATTCTTTTTGCTGAGTGTTTTGGGTGGCGGTAAGTGAGAAGTAATTTACAGCACATCCAAATAACTTGTCTTTTTTTTAAAAAAAAAAAAAGAACATTTCAGATATCCTGGTTATTTCTACTCATTCAATCAGTTTTTTTTAATAAAAAATTAACATTATGTCTTGATGGTGCTTCTATAGATAAATTTTGGACTGCAAAAATGGGAACCTTTTCGTCCTCAAATCCATCGAGGCAATAAAGGCAGAATCAGCCAGTTCTGATGGTATTTTTAGTTTCTAATAGCTTATTAGGAAATTTGCTGACCACATTTGTTTTAGGGGTTTTTCTGTTCTAGTTTTACCATCCAGTAGAAATTTGCAGAATCACATCAGTCTCAGAATTTGTTCTGTTCCAGTTTAAGCATCCAGTTTGATGACATTTTCAGTTTCCAGTAGCTTATTAGGGAAATTTGCAGAGGCACATTTGTCTTAGGGGTGGTTCTGTTCTAGTTTTAGCACCCAATAGAAATTTGCAGAATCACAATAGTCTCAGGAATTTTTCTGTTCCTGTTGTAGCATCCAGGTTGATGATATTTTCAGTAGCGTATTAGGGAAATTTGCAGAGCCATATTTTGTCTTAGGGGTTGTTCTGTTCTAGTTTTAGCATCCAGTAGAAATTTGCAGAATCACATTAGTCTCAGGAATTGTTCTGTTCTAGTTTTAGCATCCAGTAGGATCAGTTTTCTTATGTTTCTAAAAGGCTCTTTAAAAACTATATGCTGTTACTTTATTAAATCTATAATATCTGATAAGGATATTTAATGGAAGAAAGCTATCTTGGAAAAGTATTCAACTGTACTTTGTATGTGCTTGTCAATTAAAAAGCTCACTGTCCAAATCCATCATAATTTGTTGTTTCACTGCATATGCTACTCATTAAACATGACAATAATCATAAGGTGCTGTACTGTAATGTCCCAGACAATTTATTTCCTTGAATAAACAACATTACTATTTTTATGTTCTTTGATCCTTAGTGATTTCATCACTTGGTTCGTTCTTGTGCAAGATAGTTTCTGGAATCATCTATAGTTGAATACAACTTTGTCCAGATTTAAGGGAATGGGTTGTGTGCCATACTCGTCAATTAAAACTATTTCCCTCTATGCGTATAATTCCTTTAAGTAATATCTTCTATTTGGCACTTGGCCTTCCATTCTCTTGAAAATGTGGAACGGTTGTTACTACAAATATTTTCCTTCCTTTCTCATGATTAGAGGTTTCCTTAATTGCAGGAAAAGGAACTTAAGCGGATGCAGGAAGAAGCTGAAAGGGAAAGAAAACGTCGTGAAAAAGAACAAATTGAACTGAAGAAACAAATTAAGAAGCAACAAGAAGAGGCTGCTAGGGAAGAAAGACGCCGTGAGAAAGAAGAAGCGGAATTGAAGAAGCAACGGGCAGTGCAGAAGCAAGCTTCTATGATGGAATTGTTTCTCAAGAGTAAGAGTAACCATAATTCTGATATCCCCGATGAGCAATCTCCCATGATTAAACCATCCACTGAGATTGCTTCAAATGAAGAAATGCTTAATGCTGTTACATCATCAATGGATATTGCTTTGTCTCAGCAACATAACATGACCATAGAGGATCTTCGCAGGTACTTAAGAGGACCTTTGTCATTATATTCACCTTATTTTTCTAACTTAATGGACCCAACAGGGTTCCATCTTTCCTTGAGACCTTGCATTGGTGAGAGTTTCAGGTTTTCGGCTACCCTTAGGATACTTAAATTGATTAAAATGAAATGTGTAAGGCAAGACTTTAGTTAACGTAATGAGAGTGATTTAATTGATTTCAGAAGTAATTCCAATGGATAGGGTCCATTTTTAGCTGGTACAAACATGGGTTTTTGTTAATGATGAATCTTCTTGTTCCAATAACGAATGGATTAGAACATGGTTAGATGATCCTTGGGTACAATTTTTTTTTTAATTTAGGTTTTTTCTACTATAACTCGACGGTGCTATTTTGATTGTGTACAAATTGTAAGAATAACATCTTTGTTCTTGAAGGTTTAATAAGATGTGTGCATTCTATATATGGTTTGCAGATGTTGCAGTCACGGGGAAGTAATTAAAAGTCTAGCAAAACCTTTTGTTGTAGGAACAAGAATTTGATCTTTAATTTTCCAGGTTCCATGTGGATGGCTGGCAAAAGTTGGCTCACTGCAATAGATCTTCATGCTGGGGTGTTAGGCGTAATCCAAAAGCTAACTTGATCAAGGAGATTAAGCTTCAAAAATCATCCTTGTTAGGTGAAACTCTTAAAAAAAGTGCTGCTCCAAAGATAGAAAAATCCTCTTATGAGGTGATAAGTAGCAGCTTGTCAAGCAGTGATAGGCTTGAGGAGGAACTGGAATCTCTTGCAGACAGATTTTCTTGTCAAAATGATCTTCTTGTTGCCTCAACATCAGCTCATTTGCTGAAGAAAAAGCTGTTGCAGTTTGACAAAAGCAATAGGCCAGCATATTATGGTACTTGGCGCAGAAAAAGGCAAGGATTTAGTGCTTTATAGTAGAAAACTAGCATTTTTATTAAAAGAATTTGATTGTAACCCTGATGATTATGTCTTTAACTGAATCTTTACTACTATAGCCTTATTGTTGGTCGAAGGCACCCATTCAGGAAGGATCCTGAATTGGATTATGACGTCGATAGTGATGAGGAATGGGAAGAGGTGCTTGACACAATTTCTTGTATTAGTCCCTTTGGGCAAGATGTCAAAAAGTACAGCTTACCATGTTTTATGAACAGGAGGATCCAGGTGAAAGTCTTTCTGATTGTGACAAGATGGATGAAGAATCTATTGATGGAGAAACTTTGGAAAATGAGAATGATTGTGAAAGTGAAGATAGTTTTGTTGTTCCTGATGATTATCTCTCTGAAAATGAGGTGTGTCTTAAAAACACTTGGGAAAAGACATCTGTTTTATTCTGTTCCTTGTGTGCTTCATTTTGAAACCGATCTTGGTTGTGTTACTTGAGAATATGGTTTCAGTTTTTCTGATTAACTGAAAGCATAGATTTTTCTTCAAGAAAAGCCATATTTTACATTCTTTTTGCCGATTCATGGTTCTTTCTGATACTTTTTCCAATGTGATTAGCAAAGTTGTCTTTTTTCCCACCTCATTGTCATGCTACCTATGGGTGTTGAATACATCTTCACTATCAGTCTATGGTTAAAATTTTTTTATCCCTCTCATATACTCATATTAGTTGTATGTTGAGTAGTGATGCGACATGATATATTTATCAAGAATAACAGTGTAAATTGTTACAAATGTAACTGGGACAAAAAGTAAAGTGGACTTTCACAACTGGATAAATTTCAGTTTTACCTTCTTGCAGCTGCTCTCAAATATCTATGAAGCTTGTTAGTTGTCTTCTATAATTCCATTATTTATGTATTTCTTGATCATATTTGTATTCAAGCTTAAGCTGAATTTCTACTTTGGTGACCATTACAAATCAGAATGACTGCTTGTGAAACTGAATGTAAGAACTATTGGTGCTGTTTTCTTTTTCCCTAAATTTTTATTCGAATTCCTGGTGATTTTTCATGTGAATCACTAGTATGTTAGGAGCAATCTTTGCTTTGGCATATATTTTTTTTCCTGATACATTCGAGTAGTAAACTGCATGAGCAACCTTATCTACACCATTCATAATTTTGTGGCAATGTGCCTTTTACAACTTTGGCATCTACAATTTTAAGAATCTGTGATTTGTTAGGTCACTGCAGTTTGTAAAATGGAAGTGACTCAACATGGTTAGGATTTTTTTGGTGCTAGAATAATTTCTGTTTTTAGGTTTTTTCTTATAATCTAAAACATATTTGTACACAGGGTGTTCAACTTGAGACTCCAACTGATTGCACTGACAACGAGGTAAAAAGCTCATCAACTGGTAAGTTGGAGACTGATAACGTTGAACCCACAAAATCGCTTTGGCAGCAGAAGGTTCTTTTTGATTTGACTGAGAAGGCTCTTCGAAAGAACCAACCGTTGGTGATATCCAATTTAAATCATGAAAAATCTGAACTACGAGTAACTGAAGAGCTGTCTGGCACAGCTAAAGTTGAGCAGATTTGTTTACAAGCTCTCCGCATGGAGCCATTCCCTGGAGGCCCCATCATTGATATCTCTACAACTCCTACCACTTTGAACGAAGTTCAACAAGTTAGTGAATCTTCCCAGGAAACATCCATTCAAGCTGGGACTTCAGAAGCGATATCAGAGTTGGATTTGCCAGAATTTGTATGTATATTGTTGGATATGCAAAGCTTGATTGCCTTAGTCTGATATGTCCATGTTAGTTAATCATCATTTTCCTTTTTCTTCATCCTACAGGTTATGTTGATTCAGTCTTGCTCACATGGAATTAACAAGATGGTAGAAGTGCTGCATCAGAAATTTCCATCTGTCTCAAAGACACAATTAAGAAACAAAGTACGAGAAATATCTAGTTTCGTTGACAACCATTGGCAGGTAAAAATCTGTCTTGGCATGCATATCAAAGTAATCACTTTGATCTAAAATATATCTGCTTTTTTTTTTCCGACTTTTTTTTGGAATCTTATTGTGACAATCTTTGCTAATTTGTGAATGCAGGTTAAGAAAGATATTCTGCAAAGGCTTGGCATGTCTGCTATTGAATCTTCTCCAGGTACTGACGATCAACTATTGTAAAAAATAAATGGAGAAGAAATGTCTCAATTGAACTTCCACTTTATCAATTGTAATCTTTGTACGAGTTTTCTCTTGTATCTGGTTTATCCATACCGTATCTCAGTGTCAGCTTGTTATTCTTGACAGACACGGTTAAGAAGCAGAAAAGCATAGCAGCTTATTTCTCCAAACGCGGCCTACCACCCCCCGAAGCGGTGCCCATCATCCTTTCTGAATCTTTGCCGCAGTCATCTTCAAAGTCGGAGACAGGTGACAGGACTTGAAAGCTGAAGGCCAGTCCACACAGTAGTGTGTGCAGTTCAATATTCACAAGGAAAACAGTTTGAAGACGGTTTCTTTTTTCCCTGCAAATTTTGGGCTTTTGGAACTGCATCACTATAAAATTATGAGATTGAAATCTTGATGTATATAGAGGTGCGAAGTGACTGGCAATTCTATCTTGGCTACTGGCTACTAGTTTACCTTTTCAAACTGTGGTGGAACTTTATCCTCTAAATGCGCTTTCTTTGCCCTACCAACTCCTCTTTTAAGATGTATTTCCAGTTTGTGTTTCTCAAAATACATTGCCCTTTACGTGAAACAACTACAGCTCTTCAACTCTAACACGTGTGTTCTCTCTTCCTTATTTGCCTACAACTCATTCCTTGTCTCAATTCATATAGAAACATTGATTTTTATTTAAGTTTTGACATGACTTTTCATGAACAAAAATCATTTATAAAAGCTCTAGAATGGTTTAATCAAACTCGTTATAAACGCACTTTTAATTATCTTTCATTTTGTGGTAACAATAAGTCCTTATTCATAAACAAATGGCCTTAATCAAACTCCTTTCATAAATTTGATAAGCTTTTTGGAGATTTAAATATGGGCAGACTCAAACTTAAATTTTATAATTGTATATGTTTTTTTTTAATAAACCGACAAGGAGAGTTAAGCAAACTTATTGGGCCGGGAAGTTGCAAGCCCATTGAATGAAGCCCATCTAGGACAGGGCGATCGCAACCGTGGATCTCGTTATGGCGATGGCACTAGGGTTTCTGTAGCTCATAGCAGTGAGCCACTCCGTTATAAGCCCCTTCTCCCTTCCTTCGACGCAACAGCGGCGGCAGCGGCAGCGGTGCCTGGGCAGAGGAACGAGATGGTGAGATGCCCTTGAACCCTCTTTTTTCTATTTGGTTTTATGGGTTAAACTCATCATTCTGATTAGCCTTTATACTGTCGTCGTAGCAGTAAGATTTTCTCTGCTCTGTTGTACCTGATCCATGATGATTGGGATCGATTATGAGAAAAATGTAATCTTTCGCGATTTATGATACATTTAAGGTTTCGTATCTGGGCTACTTAGCTATTTCTGAAATTTTGCGTCAAGTTGTACTGCTTCGGGTAGTTTACTGGTGATGCTGGTTATTAGGTTATTAGATATTGGTTGCTTTATAATACTATGCCCAGATCTGACTTGGTTATCAGCTTCTCTACTCAAAACGCGGGTGATATTATTTTGTATTCTTATTTAGTCCTTGTAAACAAGAAAAATGAAATACAATGAAAGTAAAACGATTTATTTATTTTTCCTTCAACATTATACTTGAACTACCGTTGAATCTTTAGTTTTTTTTAGCAAATGCATGGTGTAACTTAGTTCACTGATTTCGTTATTTGTTAACCTCAGGCCTTCGTCAAAACTCTGAAGACTAAGGCTTACTTCAAGCGATTTCAAGTCAAGTACAAGAGAAGGAGAGGTAAAATTAGCATTGTATCTTTAACTTTGTCAATTTGCTGTTGGTATTTATTAAGAATTTTTTGTGATTGGACAGAGGGAAAGACTGATTATCGTGCACGGATCAGATTGATTAACCAGGACAAGAACAAATATAATACACCTAAGTATAGATTTGTTGTTCGATTTGTATCCTCTAAAGTGGTCTTTTATTATATGTTAATTATTGTCTTCTTTTACCATATATCATTGTCTGGTTATAGTTCTTAACCTGATTCGCTATCAGACTAACAAGGATATTGTTGCACAAATAATATCTTCAAGCATTGTTGGTGATTTGGTTCTTGCATCTGCGTATGCCCATGAACTCCCACAATATGGGCTTGAAGTTGGTCTTACAAATTATGCTGCAGGTTAGACGCCCATTTCTATGTTTATGTTTGTGTTTCACTACCTCAACCTGTATTCGTTGGTGATTAGCATACTGCACTGGACTTCTCTTGGCAAGGCGTGTCTTGAAGAAGCTTGAGCTGGATTCTGAATACGAGGGAAATGTTGAGGTGTCTTTATATTCCTGGTTAATATTGAAGTATTCTATCAAATGCTTCATCATATCTTTTCTCCTTCAGGCTACTGGAGAAGACTTCTCTGTTGAACCAACTGACAATCGAAGACCTTTCCGTGCTTTACTTGATGTTGGCCTTGTAAGGACAACTACAGGCAACAGAGTATTTGGTGCTCTCAAGGTACCTATCTTGTTCATGCAGTCCTTTTCTCTTCCTAGAATACAATTAGCTTTGACAGCTCAATTGCTTGTGAAGCTAAGTGCTATCACATTAAATAATAATATTTAAATGTTTGATTGAAGTTAGTTTGGAGATGATTACATGCATAAAAATATGTAGTTCTAAATGTTTTAATTCCAGTAAATAAATTGTGTTGAAAAATGCTCAACTAATATTATGTGGTTCTGTACTACTAGTATCAAAATTTTCCTTAAAGGATTTTGGAAACCCAAATGAAGAATGTGGCTATCTTTGTAATGCTTTTGTTATGTATACAACAAATTTCTACCTTTAAGAATTTTAAGTGTCCAGGACAAACAAATTCTTGTCAATTTTTAGGTAGTATTTAGTTGAAGCTAATTAGCAAATATAGTTATTATCAACATTAAAAATGCCAGTCTTCATGGCTCTTTTTGTATTGGATTTATATGCAGTATGGCCTTTTATAAGTATAGTTAATGAATTTACTTTCATGTTTGAATTTGGAGCAAGAAACAGTAATTTATTGTTAATATGCACAGAAATTTATGGAGGTGAAATTAGTGGTTGTGTTCTTATCCGGTTGCTGTTAAGAGTGAACTGTTGAGTGGATAAAATCATGACAAGTCTTGGTGAATACTTTTTATTGTTTAAGCATATAAGTTCACAGTGGCTGTTTATCTCAATTTGATGAACACTGCCTATGAATGCTAGGAGAATTGATTGGTTCTTGTCCTTTAGTTGCATGTATATTACAATGCTTGATCAGAAAATTGGTTAGGAATTAAATAGGGAAATAAAATGTATTTTTTTTATGGGTCTGAGAGGAAATAAAATGATTAAGCACTCTGTGCTGATGTTATGTTTGGTAAAATTTAGATGTTTTTATTTTACTGAGAGCTTTAATAGGGTTCGTAAAGATCAAGCCTTGTTTATGGTTTTTATTGTTTATTTTTGGGCTTTTGTCCTTGTCCTTATATTTCAGTGCTTGGTTACTCACTGGACTTCTATCTGAACTGTTCCTATATCACCTTTAGTGTTTTATTTGAGGTCGAGGAGGTTTGATTGCTCTAAACAGCTAAGCTTGCTGCTGATCCTATTAGAATTGCAAATGCTTTCCATCTTATCCATCTCTTTATTACTAGTAGCTGAGGTATTCAAGTTCTGTTTCCTGGTCTAGTTGTTCCCCTTGACCTGTTGTAGGTCTAGACATAATTCGAAGTTAAAATTAACAATTGCTTCTATTTGATCCCTATTATACTGCAGTGTGAATATTTCTTAATTACACATGCATTTGCTGTCGCTGCCTCTTTGGAAGTGATGCTTGTGTTTCTTTTATCTAGTTGTTCACTCATGTCAATTTTCCGTACACTCCAATTCACTGCTATATGTTGGACCCATAAAATATTTCTTGAATGTAGGGTGCATTAGATGGTGGACTTGATATCCCCCACAGTGATAAAAGGTTTGCTGGTTTTAAGAAAGATGAGAAACAGCTTGATGCAGAACTTCATAGGAAATACATTTATGGTGGTCACGTTGCCTCTTACATGAAGGTCAGTTTCTTTCACTGGTTTTCATCTCTCACACACCATTTTTATCTCAACAATCTTGTAATAACTAAAACCATTTGGTACTGTTTGCGAATGCATTTCTTTTTAATTGTGATTGCATCTATTTTGGGTGTTTCTGTATACTTTTTTTCCGTATCAAATCACATTATTTTTAGTTGAAATTTTTGGTAAATGATTGTCACACACCCAATTTTGTTTTCCCTCAGATTCTTATGGAAGATGAGCCTGAAAAGTATCAGGCACATTTCAGTCAATACATAAAGAAAGGAATTGACCCTGATAACTTAGAGGAGACGTACAAGAAGGTCCATGCTGCCATTCGTGCCAATCCATATCCAGTGAAATCCACAAAGCCAACACCAAAGGAGTACAAGAGGTATGGAATTAATATACACATTGGATGCTTTGATTCTTTCAGAAGCATTGCTTTAGTCATCCTACCAATGCGACAATAGATTATACATGTTTTTGGCATATTTTCTCTGCAGATTTAACCAAAAGAAGCTTACCTATGAGCAAAGGAAAGCTAGGCTCGTAGAACGACTGAATGCTCTTAATTCTTCTGCTGGTGCTGATGACGATGAGGACGAAGAGGATGAGTGAAGATTATATTAAGTGTCAACTTTTTATTTTTGACTTTAATGGTTGCATAAGCTAGGACAATATTGGTGTTAAACAATTTAGTTCTCTTGATCCAACCAAATTTATCATACATTAAGATTTTTAACTTATGCAACGGGTTTTGTTATCATTAAGATTTTAGTTTATGCAATTGGTTTTATCATGTTAAGATTTTCATTTAACTTGCCATGCGTCTATCATCAAATGATTTAGATTTCAAGTGATTATTAAATTTCATGTTAATTTATCTATCATGAATATTTCTATTTGTTAGTATAAAAGGGTGTATTCTAATCTTTTTATAGGACAAGATGTGGAATCAAATACTTACTGAGGTAGACAATTCTCTGATTTAAAGCTTTTGATTGGACCCTAGATAGGACAAATGCTTTTAAGAAAGCGAATGCGTTTTTGAAAAGACGTTATCAGACTCATCTTAAAGGGCCTGTTCAGGCTTCAGGAATTAAACATTGCTATTTTATTCCTCGAATCATGTTTTACTTAAACATCAATTGTTAAGATTGAGAGATAAAGCTGAGATTGCACATTTCAACGCAAGAAGGATGCAGGAAGGAAATGAGAAAAGAAGAAGAAGAAGGGCAGAGGAACTCGGAGAGAGGAAGAAATTTTGAGAGCAAAAACAATGCCTTCTTATTCATCTCTCGGGAGAGCATTTGTCACACTGATGAGGGTGCCTTTGCCTTCCTCCTAATGGTCATCATTGTGTGGGAGAGGTCATTTAATATAAATTCGCATCGATCAATTGATACGATACGGTCTGATCGATCCAGTACACATTTAAAAAAAAAAAGTTATTGTCTCCTTGCACTATTAACCGCAACCTAAAGATGAAAAGTGGCTAGGGGATCATGTTCATCACATGCTTTTTGTATGCATTTGAATGTTGGTTGCAACTTTTTTTTTCTTTCTTTTCATTACTGTCTTCACCACATTTCCACAATCCTTTTTTTACTGATTTAAATCGTATTTAATCAAATCTATTTTACTCTCCCTCAATGGTCCCAAACCACCTAAACCAAGTGCGAATTAATTAAGTTGTCACATATTTTTTTAACTAACCAAATCAAGACAAGTTGAGCTTACACTGGACTTCTCTCATGGAGATTGGAATCCACAAAGCACAAAGAGACGATGGAATTATTGAAGAAAAAAAATGAAGAACAAAATAATTGTGAAATGCAGCGGGAGACAGCGCGAGAGTGTGTCAGGCTCGAGGTTTATTCTTTTGCACGGTGTCAGAGTGAAATCTAGTCTTTTCTTTTGCTGAAAGTCATGCTTGGATTTATTTGTAAAAAGATGATCAGTGCTTCCCCACCATTGCCATTTGCCATCTGCCATTGCTGAAGATTCTTATCACTGTTCCTTCTCTTATGGCCTCACCTCCATTTCAGATCTCTCTGCTTGATTATTCTCTTCGGGATTCTTCCACTCGCAGCTTGCTTTTGCTTCGATCAGCCCCATGCACGGCGGACGCGATCTCCATCGACCTTTCTTCCCTCTCGCTTCCTCTTCGCCGCCCAGTGAGTCACCGCTCCCGTTCGCTGCACCGGAGTTGCCATTCTTCTTCCCTGTCTACTCCTCCCCTCCTTCGGCGCCGGCGGCCGTCTTCCCTCATCCCATCTTCCCTGCCAGCGTCTCCTCACTGGCTGGCCCCGCGCCGACCTCCTTCCACAACTACAAGCCCGCCTTCGCCGTCCTTCTTGCTTTCCTCGCTCTGCTCGCTGCCGCGGCCGCAATGTACTTCCTTTACCGCCGGCGGGGGCTCTGTTACTTCGAGAAGGAGGGTGCCCGCTCCGACTCCCAGAGGCTGTTCGATAGCGTCGCCTCCGACGGCGGCGCCGCACCCAAGAGCTCTCCTCGCGTCTCCTCCGTCTTTGGATCAAAGCTGTGGTCGCCGGAGCTCCGGCCGATTCCGTGGCTACCGCGTCACACTCGTGGGCGCGGAGAGGAGGAGGTGGTGGTGGACTCGTCAGGGAGGGAATTCTACACTCAGAGGCCGTCCTCGGCTTGGAAGGGGAGCTCCGGAAGATGGGAGAGCGGGCGGATATCGAGCTCCCGGCGGACGTTGCCGGCGGCAGTGGCCGAAAGGTTAGAATCCCACAGCTCGACGCTGGACACGCCTCCCTATCTGTCTTCGCCCGTGGTCTCGTCGACGAGGTTCGCATCGAGCCCCGGCCATTCGAGCAGGAGATCCTTAAGGTCCACGTCGGAAAGGATCTCGCCCGGAGATTGCTGTGTCACAACTCCACCGCCACCCCTCGAAGTCGAAACTCTGTCTGCAAAGACAAAGGAGGCAACTTTTGATCTCTCAGCGCACAG
Source organism: Alpinia galanga (assembly GCA_037177395.1). Taxonomy (NCBI): domain Eukaryota; kingdom Viridiplantae; phylum Streptophyta; class Magnoliopsida; order Zingiberales; family Zingiberaceae; genus Alpinia; species Alpinia galanga. The sequence goes on from JBAMHZ010035540.1 coordinate 16,086, forward strand.
ACAGCAACAGAGTAACGTTCTCCGGCCGCCGCCACCACCGCCACCACCGCCACCGCCGGCTGGATACTGGGAGAGACAAGTCCTAAGGCCGCCGCCGACTCAACCCAATGATCAAGTAACCATATCGGATGGCACGGAGGAGAACGAGGACGCTGCTCGCCCAAAGCTGAAGCCTTTACATTGGGACAAGCTTCCTGCGAGCTCAAACCGGGCAATGGTGTGGGATCAGTTGAAGTCAAGCTCCTTCCGGTGAGATTCCTCACAAAGATTCAAATTTTCTTCCATTAAAAAATCCTTTTCAGCTGATGAATCAACAGAGTGAACGAAGAAGCGATGGAGACTCTGTTCGTCTGCAACACAACCAAGGAGATCAACAAGGTACTACAGGTTCTTCCATTGCCACCTCAAGCGACCACGGTGCTTGATCCGAAGAGGTCTCAGAACATTGCTATTCTTCTGAGATCATTGAACTCCACCAAGGAGGAGGTCTGCGAAGCATTAATGGAAGGTGAGATCTCTCGCCGGCATTTACTTTCTCTGCATCTCATTTGCTCTTATAATCACCATTGATGAAAGCAGGCAATGTAGAGAGACTGGAAACTGAACAGCTCGAGATACTGCTAAAGATGGCTCCAAACCAAGAAGAAGAAAATAAATTGAAGGAATACAAAGATGATTCTTCCCCGTTCAGTCTTAGTCTAGGAGAGAAATTTCTCAAGGCTTTGCTGGATATTCCATTTCCATTTAAAAGAGCGGAAGCAATGCTATTCATGGCTACGTTCGATTCAGAAGTCAATTTTCTCAACAAATCCTTTGTAACTCTCGAGGTAGACTAGATCTCTTCTTAACTACTTGCAGTTTGACTTGTTCTTAAACTTGGAACAAGATAAAGATTGTTCCTGCTATGCTTTGATTTTGGTACCGACTATGAGTTTGTCGTCATCATCAGACAGCTTGCGAAGAACTGCGCAGCAGTCGGCTGTTCCTCAAGCTTCTGGAGGCTGTACTAAAGACCGGCAACCGCATGAACATCGGGACAAACCGAGGAGGTGCACGAGCCTTCAAGCTCGATACATTGCTCAAACTAGTCGATATAAAGAGCAACGATGGAAAGACCACACTCCTGCACTTTGTTACCGAAGAGGTTATCAGATCAGAAGGAGACTTCTTACCTTCGGCCACCGGCAATGTGGCTATCAGTGCACTCGAGCGCAGGAAGCTCGGTCTTCAGGCCGTCGCCGGCCTTGCTCAAGATCTCCGCAATGTGAAGGCTGCAGCTGCGATGGACTCCAATGCACTCAACATCTATGTGTCGAAACTCGCAGGCGGGTTCGGGAAGATCAATGAGGTGTTGAGGCTGAATGAAGCATTAGAGAGTGAGGAGTACAGCGAGAGGTTTCATGAGGCAATGTACGAGTCCATGAGAAGGGCAGAAGAAGGGATCATAAAGGTGCAGGCTCAGGAGAGTGTGGCAATGTCAGTGGTGAAGGAAACAACAGACTACTTCCATGGCGACTCAGCCAAGGAAGAAGCACATCCTCTGAGGATCTTTGAGGTCGTCAGGGACTTCCTATCGATCCTTGAAAGAGTTTGCAAGGAAATTGGAAGCATCGAGCACCACCATGTTTTTGTCAGCTCGGAGCCTCAATTTCCTGTGCCTGTGAACCCAACTTTGTCATCTGACTTCGCTTAGTCTCGATCTGAGAAGGAGGAGAGCTCTCGGTCGCTGTGGATCATTATCGTCACCAAGTTTGTTTGTCTCCAGCATATTGAAGATTGACTAAGTAGATTTTTTGAGCACTATTATCTTTGTCTCAGATTAGTACTACTAAAAACAGTTAATAGATTTCATCAACCATATTTTACCTTACTAAAAAGGGGTGCTATCTATCGCATTGAAAAAAATAAGAAAAAAAAAAAACATAATATTGCACCAGCCGGGAATCGAACCCGGGTCTGTACCGTGGCAGGGTACTATTCTACCACTAGACCACTGGTGCTATGTTTTACATTGCTTAAATATAGAATATTTCAGACATATACTAATTTGACATATACTAATTTTTTAGTTTAAATTTAATTTTCATATAAACTATACAAATTTTAAATCTCTTAAATTATTTTATTATGTCTTTTAGAATTTTTGGGTTTTTTTATGTCTTATTTTTAATTTTTTTCTTAATCTTAATTACAAAATGTTTATATTATCTTGGATATGGTTCTATCATCTTAAAATTTACTTGATTCATATAATTTTCAAACTTTAATGTAAGATTTTGTTACATTGAATTTAAATTTAGGTTAATAAATTGCCTCTTG
>JBAMHZ010036270.1:0-18386 GCA_037177395.1 Alpinia galanga
CCGGGATGAGCTCCGGGGAGGGCCCACCCAAAAAAAATTTGATAGATTGATGATGTATATTTAAAGTTAGATAACAACATCTATCCAACAACCAGAAACCTTTTTAATTAATGCATTGCTCTTAATAGATCATGAATGGAATGGACCATTCAAACTTCATGACTCTATCCAATATTTAACTCTATTTAATGCCATGTTATCGCCTATATTTATTGCAAGAGTGAAACTAGCTAGCTAGCCAGGCATGAACTTATAACATGAGTCATATTGCACAAAATGATTGACCTAAAACTTAATAGTGATCACTTCGATCGATGCATGGCCAAAACGACGATTCTAACAAGCAACAACGATCTTTGCCTAGTCAAGACAAGACGGTGAGAAGGAAATGCATGCAATTAAACGTGGAGGCTTTGTTCGGTTTGCTTGAGATCACACTGAAATCGAAGAATTATATTGGTTTAGTTGGATCGTCGAAGAAGAAGAAGGAGAGTTTAATTAGTTACTTGTCAGGAATTTCGAAGGCCATGTTTGAAACTCGACACCTAAATTTGTCTCAGTGCTTGAGTCATTTTGACCTGCAGCTATACAGGCCAAAACTGGTGTCCAATTTAGATCACAATATCATTGTCATGTTCCATGTGCATCATGTCATGAGTTTATCTAGCCAGAGGAGGAAAATGAGGAGGGGGGTAGATCTAATGGTTTATGCGTCTAAGAAATGTATTCTGATCGAGTTGGAGGGAATTAGTGTTAGTATTTTTTTTTTGTATTATTAATGTTATTGTTTTATTAGTTTATATATATTTATACGTTTAGATGAGATAGGTTTTGCACGTAGGTAGGGTGGTGGCCGCCATGCACAGAAGCGGGAAAACGTGCTCCGAGAAGTGTGGAAGTTGCATGGATAACGAAAAATCTAGCAAAGATTGCGGGGGAATCTAGTAAAGTCGGAAGGTAAGGCGTGCTGTAATTGGATTTGGAGGGAGAAAGCTTAAAATAATAATGGAGGATTAATAATTGAATTCGACATCAAAGTCGTCGGGCTGCGTAATTTGTTTAACTTTGTTGGATTAAAAAAACAATTAAATGGTTCGTTGTACAATGGATTAGGATATATATATTGTGTCACTTAACCTCGTACTTCATAAAATTTGGCATTGATATCCTTAAAATTTTCAGAATTCACACTCTTTAATTTATTTATTTTTATATATTTCTTTGAATTTTCCGAGCTAGATATTCATATATTTATATTTAAGAAAAGGGAGAGTTAGTTAAGGGTCAATATCTTATAGTAGCTAGATAGGGAGGACACGACCATTATGCAAGGTGAGAACAAAGAAAAAGGGAAGTATCAATGAGGAGGCTCACAATTTGTAAACACATCACACCATGCTATGCTAAAAACTTGGGGAGCCATGTGTCGTCGTTGTCGATGTCAAAAACCGATCACTCGATTTCAAGTTGAATTTCTTTTCAAAACCAAAATGAATTCAAGCCAAGTTAGGTTGGCTTTTTCTTTCAAAAATCCAACTCAATGAGTCCTAATTTGACCTGATCAGCTCAGATTAACCTAACACATGTCATGGATATACTTTGCTAACGATACAAATACAAACTTTAACGAGGACACACACAAAAAAAAAAACTCACAATTCAATTTTTATAGTTTTAGTTTTAGCTTGCCACTCTTGAAAGTTTACATGGAAGACAGTGCACATTAATATAATAAATTCATCAACAAGACAATCCTCTTTACATAAAGAGTAATTAATTAATTACATGGCAAAGTAAAAAAAACAAAATACCACTCTTAATTAATTGCTTAATTAAAATACTAAGGGTAGGCTCTCACGTAAAAGTGATGAAATCTACCCCATTTGTTCCCATACATGCATTGATTGTACACGTTGACCAACCAAGCTATTCCATGTAATTAAGCAAAGTTTGACTGGTCTGATGTTGTGCCACAAGTTTTGGCCAGCACTCTAAGTGAAATAAGTGAAATAAAGAATGTCAAATAGCTACTGGAGACAGTTACACCACGGAAGGAGTTAGGTTTAAGTGGTTTCATGCATCAATACTTTTCTTCTTTCCCTATAAATATGCACACCTTCCCCCTTCATCATCTCCACTGCTACCACAATCATTAGCTTCTTGTCCAAGCGTCTTCAAAGTATTATTAATTAATACATACTCTCTTTTAGGATCTGCTAGAGATTATATAGAGTCAGAAAAGAAATTAAGGATCCATGGAAGAATCACAAGGCTTTTCGATTACCTGTGAGGAGCATGAGGTGCTGGTATCCAGGTTGAAGGATTGGAGAAGAAGGTAGTGTGTGACGACATGAAAATATTGGCAGCTTTTGATCTCGATCCATCCATCAACTCGTTGTTCATGCATGCTGTTTTTCAAAATTTGCGATTGTAGGTCGGGAATCAAAGCTCCGAAGATTGAAGTCAGGTTCGATGATTTGTCGGTGGAGACTGAGGTTCATGCTTCAGGGAGAGTTCTTCCCACCCTTCCGAATGCCATCATCAACACTGCTCAGGTCCCTAATATATATACCTTCGTGAATATATATAAATATGTATTACTAATCCATGATGGCCCATTTTTACTAGATAATTATGTTTTCAGTACTGTGACTACATAATTAAGGGAGAATATAATCAACGTCAACAGTTTAAGATTAATAATCTCCATGATTGATCGAATCTTACCTCAGTTGATAATTAAACATTCCCTTGTCTTAGATTAATTCCTACTTGCCAAGCTGAGAGAAAATTAGATCTTTTTGGTCCCACAGAAGTTTCATAAACTTGTTTGAATAAAAGACCATCCATTAGTTTAACACGTATTGGAGCAGAAGTAATTACTTGCGCTTAATCTACTAGATCAACAGAAGCAGTAACCTTTCATTGACCTTCATTAAAATGCCTACCAAGTTTGGTATAAGAATTTGTTTACTAGTTTATTAATGGAAAAAATGCTGTTCAACAAGTACCTCATCATAAACACTGTGTATTGAATAGTAAACAAATTTCACGTTCCTTGTCCGGCCAAGACTGTTGAGTTCGCCATTATAAATGCGCCAGCTGTTGTAGAATAAAGAACCAAAAAACTCATAAGCATTGGGAAATGGGGAACCACTGAAATAATAGAGATGTTATTGCTTGCAACTACATTTCTTACCGTCGAATGTTTTAATCGGTTGGTAAATATATAAGGATAATTTTTAAATGGACAAAATTAATTTTTGAAAAGATCATAACTCTATATTTGTCATACCTGAATTATTAATTTATCCCTTTCTCGATAAGGACGGCTGAGGGAAACTGCGGTTCATATTTATCAAATGTTTTAGCTACTCCAACGGCAGCTTAAGAAACTGCTAAAAAAAAGCTATGAAACATCACAGAGGATTTGGAAGCCATCACGGAAGCTCTCATGCGATGAAAAATAGAGTAAAAGTTGTGTCAGAATACTGTTGTTGCAGATGCTTTAGTAAATATATATATATATATTTGTAATGAGCATTTTTAATTAGAGCAATTTGCAATGGTAATCAAGATTATAAACTTATAATCAAAAACAGGTTTGATATGGAGAAAGCGTCTGTTAATCAGAATATGCTTAAAGTAAGACAAGTAGAGCATGCTTTTATTAGGAATACACACTATATATAGTTAAAAGTTCAAGTAAGACAAGCTCGATCTGCAATTGCGAGCAGGATCATCACAACAATTGACCCACGGAAAACAAGAATGCGCAGTTGTATAAATGGCATAGAATAAATAAAGCTTTTAACTGTTGGGAATAGAATAGAGAGCAAGTGCTGATCTGCAGTTGGCATAATAAATGTACATTGATCAGCGAATCCTGATCTTCATTTTACTTAAAATTTTCCAGATGTTTTCGTGTGCCTGCCAAGGTTTTGCCTAATTTAATTGTTCTTTGTCTTAACAGGAACTTCTGGGATGGCTAAAAGTGGATGATACAAATAGGAGGCGTGTCCAAGTGCTGAGTGATTTGAAAGGAACTGTAAAGCCATCTAGGTACTAATTTTAAATTCTGTCATTGAGATAGCTAGATCACAAATAGCTTGAAGGTGTGTATATGAGACTCCAGAACTAGCCCTTTGTTTGACCTCCGAGTTAGTTTTATTTGACAGGTTGACTTTTAACTTGCTTCATTAAAAAAAAAAACACGAGTACTTTTACTTCCTTTTTTTCCCCTTTAGCACAAGAAGACAAGTTTTACTTTTCTTCCTACGGGACTTCTTATAACCGTGCAGTTGCAAGAAATCTTCAAGAAACATTGTCAGAAAAGTCATGTGCAAACATGGCTGTGTATTAGATTGGTACGAATGAAATAATTGTTTTTGGGAAATAAAATTAACAAGAATAAAATAGGAATACCAAAATAAATGAAATAAAAACTTCATATAACTTTGAATCTGTTATTTCTAAAAATACTATAAGTCATAAATAAAGAATAATCTTTGAAATGATTAAATATTATTGGATATAATTTATCCATGCATAATCCATCTAGCCCACTTGTACTAATCCTTTCAACTAGTTTCATTGACCTAACAACTCTAGAGACCCACCAAAGCTGTTTTGCTCGACTTACCCAATTTGTTTGGTCTGATTCATCCACTTAATTGTTTGATTCACCGGGCCTACTTGATTGACTTTGCTCAATTAGCACACCCGACTCACATTTTCGAGTCAATAGCCCAACCTATCTGGTCAATACAATTGCTAGACAAGATCAATGGGATCAACACACCAACCTAATTAATCAACCTTTGTTGACTGGTAGGAATTTTTTACTATATTGTTTCAAGGTCGTGTTTTGGCAAATTAAGTTAGTCAAAGGCATTTAGGTTACAGATACAACTGTTTCACGTAGGCTAAAATTAAACTCCTAAGTCAACTAGCAGATCTAAAGCCAGAATACTCATAACGTCTTATACAGATAAGAATCATGGCCAGGAGCAATTGTTCTAAAAAATACAGAAAATATGATTTGTATTGATCTAAATTACAATGTAGGATGGATTTCTGTTTTATAACAGTGTGGTTAGTAAGAATATTGCCAATTGGACCCTCATGATTATGGCATATATATAGTTGACTGTGTATGGATGCCCTCAAGACCCTTGTATCACATAAAACATACGTATAGATGTAGACTAATCAGATTGGCCACATACCTAGCCTGCATAATTCATAGTATTATGGATGTGGAAGTGGAAGGCTGGGAGGGAGGATTTAGAAATTTGAAACATCATATAGGCTTGACTGATTTGGGCTGATCAGATGTTGTACCAAGCTGTAGTAACTCTCCAGAGGCATTTAATTTTGCAACTTGCTCTGTTGCATGTCTGCACGAAGTAGATGAAAAGTCAGAACCTTTGATAATATAATTAGGTCACAATGAATGCGTTGGGTGATGTTCAAAACTGTAAATGATAAAGCAGTTTCTACGAATTCTCTCAATCAATACATAATGCGTACATAATTTTGTAGCTAAGCTAAATATATTTATTTCAGGATGACACTTGTGCTAGGATCTCCAGGATCCGGAAAGTCGACGTTTTTGAGAACACTTTCTGGGAAACTAGATCCTAGTTTAAAAGTAAGTATTTATTTTAGTTCTCGCCCAATTGTTTCATTGGCAACACAAATTATCAACTCACAAAGGTTCTATTCTATTTCTTCCAGTTTATTTTTTGTACTTGTTTGGTTTTTTCCACTCCTAGGTCATAGGGAAAGTCACATACAATGGACAAAAGATGAACCACAGCGTCTCACAAAGGATGTGTGCATATGTTAACCAACTTGACGCCCATCAAGCTGAGATGACAGTGAAGGAGACCATGGAGTTTTCTAGGAAGCTGTTAAATGCCGGAGATGAAATAGGCAAGGATCTATGTCTTCATTTAATTGTTGCTTCTCGTTTAGCATCGCAATGGAAAGAGTGAAAAACGATCATTAGACTAAGTTATGTCTACTCCTAGATGATGATTTAATAAGAAGAAAATCCTAATATATTTTATACTAAACAAATTAAACATCTAAATCATATAATGCATATCTCATATGAATTAACACTTCCTAAGTCAACTTCAAGATGGTCTATGTTTGTTGCTATACCGATCAATGTTTGGGTCTTCACCTGTTTGCATCATCGGAAATCTTATCAACTAATTTTAAAGCTTCTTACTAATAACCTGTAATCTGGTCATCAAACTCTTGTAAAAGTACCACTTACCAGGATGTCTCATTAATTAGCTGGTGCTTTTCCAGAGATGCTTAAAATGAGCACAAGAGAGACAGAAGCAAGCATAAAAAAAGAGGCAAATACCAATGGATTGGTAATCATGATTATTCTCCTCCTCCCTTCATTAAAATTTACATAGAGATGAAGCATAATTGGAACAACTATCGGTTATGCAGGAAACTGAGTTTTCAAAAGATGAAGGGGACTTCGTAGTCAACTACATTCTGAAGGTACTCCTTTATTTCCTGCTAAGTACAGTCAAATAAAAAGGACCTTTTTGATGTTCATAAGAATTATTTGAAAAGTTTCAATCCAAACATTTGCTTATGGACAAGGGCCAGAAGAGCTACATCAATACCTAGATTGTTTAAGTGCGAGTCTTTTTTCAAGTTGATATTGAAGAGATTAAAACAGTTAATAGACAAACAAGCAAGTTATGTGAATGGCTTAGTTGAACAAGTAAACCTTTTGGTTGCAAGAACTATGATAGTTGGTTAGCATCCATACTGCTTAGATTCATATATGAAATAGGTTTTGTTAGGTTGACTAATTTGATTAAATGATGCATGCTATTTTTGTTGACAACGATTGTTAGGTGGATTATTTGATGTAATATGTAGTGGATGCAAACTCATATTTCAATAAAAATAACTAACATTTATAATAAAAATACGGACTGCATGTGCACCCATATATGCAACACATAAGATATGCAGTGACAACTGCAAATCAGTTACTTGTACTTTTCGAAACCTTGTTTAGAAGGATGCAGAATCAGAGTACGGTTTATGAAACCTTCTATTTAAATGTAAACCTATCACTTCTTCTGAACAGTAACAAAAATCTCTAGAATGAACGGTAGCTAATGAATTAAGAACTTCAGCTTGGAAGATGGCTTGCATGAGAAACCATTTCCCAGAAGAAGCTTAAAAACATTTTAATGCAGAATTTTTTTTCATCTTTTTAACTTCATGCGACTTATTCCTTCAGGTACTTGGCTTGGATGAGTGTGCAAACATAATAATAGGTGATCAGATGAGAAGGGGAATATCTGGAGGACAAAAGAAAAGAGTCACTATTGGTATGCATCTTGCCTTTGGAAACGTCAGTTCTGCATTTTGCTTGCATTTAGGTCTTTTTAATGTCCCTTTCCATGTCCAAAAAAATAATTAGCTAAAGTTTCGATTTTTTTTTTTACCTATCCATTTTCTAACACTATTTCAACATTTCTCAAGATATTGGTCAATTACAGTGCTTGTTCTAATGCCAAACGTATAAAATAGCTATGATTCATAGTCTACCATGTGACCCTTATTGAAGTGTGTTACCATCTCGACAAGAACAAAACAGGTCCAAATATTAGAGACCTTCATCACTATGATAAATCTCATGAAGCATAAATATGATATATATTGAAGAAAGCAGTAGTTATAATCATATTTATTATCTTGACCATCTTCACATACTTCAAATTACGTTCATTCATTGAATCTGAAACACTTGTTTTGGTTTGGGAAAAAAAATTACCTGCAGGTGAAATGCTAGTAGGATTAGCACAGTGTTTTTTCATGGATGACATTTCAACAGGGCTTGATAGCTCCACTACCTTTCAGATTCTCAAGTTTCTGCAGCAGCTTACACATGCTTTGGATTTCACCATGGTTATATCTTTGCTTCAGCCTACTCAAGAGACGTTTGATCTATTTGATGACATAATCCTTTTATGTGGGGGAAAAATTGCTTACCAAGGACCAAGAGAACATGTCCTTAAATATTTTGAATGGATGGGCTTCAAATGTCCTGACAGAAAGAACGTTGCAGACTTCCTGCAAGAGGTATTAACTACCAGTTGTTCCTTTAAGTAACTGATTTCCCATGGATTATTAATTATATAATTTGGAATAGAGTTGATGCAGTACAGTATTCTATAGTTGCACAGTCTACTAAAACATACTAAACTAGAAATGCATATTATATTTGCTGGGAACCAACAGCATTTAGCATGAGCAGACCAAGCTCCAAGAACTCTGATTAACAAAAGAAAAGATTTAAGCATACTTGAATATGCAACTGCAGAAACTAAAATATCAAACAAAAAAAAATTGTTCAAACTAGATATGTAGGTCTATGAAATTTCTCAGATGAAATGATTGCGTGGAATGAAATTATCCAGATAATATCAAAGATGGATCAATCACAATACTGGACGGGTAGCAAAAGCACTTATCAGTACATATCCATACAAAAATTTTCAGAATGCTTCAGATCTTCCAGCTTTGGCCAGCAACTCCAAGAAGAATTGCAAAAGCCATATAGCATTGAGGAGGGTGATGCAATTATCAAACTAAACAAGATGTATATTGTCCCAAAGTGGGAGATATTCAAGGCCTGCTTCTCAAGGGAAAAACTATTAATGAAGAGGAATTCTCCATTTCACATATTCAAGGCCATACAGATTGTCTTGCTGGCATTTATTACTATGACAATTTTCCTCCGAACAACAATGAAACATCAAACAGTAATAGATGGTTACCATTATCTAGGAGCAATATTTGGTGGAGTGGTGATGGTAAAATTCAATGGTATGACAGAATTGCAAATTATCATCAGAAGACTTCCTGTCTATTACAAGCAGAGGGAAGTACTATTTCTGCCAGGATGGGCTTTCCTTTTACCTATTACAATCCTCAGCCTCCCAGCCTCATTTGTTGAAGCAGGTCTATGGACAAGTCTGACATACTATACGATTGGCTTTGCACCATCAGCAATTAGGTAGGCCCACACATATACATTGTTCCTCAATCTTGATATGGTGGACATAACAATTGCAATGAATTTAAAAAGAAACATATATTTGTTCCATTGCAGATTCTTGCAACAGTTCTTGGCATTATTTTGTGTGCATCAGATGTCGATGTCACTTTTCCGCTTTATAGCTGTTATTGGAAGAACACAGCTGATGGCCAACACACTAGGGACAGCCACTTTAGTGGCTGTCTACATTCTAGGAGGTTTTGTCATATCCAAAGGTTAGTTTACTTATGGTTTTACACTTCTTGTATTATAAGATATGAATCTGTTCCTGTTCTGCTTTAACCTTTTTTCCTAATCATTAATTACTTGTTTAATACGTTCAAAACAGATGCTATTCAATCATGGTTGGTCTGGGGCTATTGGTTATCGCCTTTGACATATGGCCAGAATGCTGTAGCAATCAATGAATTTCTTGATCCAAGATGGAGTATGGTAAGCTATTAAGGCAACAAAAATTGCAAACTCACTGTTTGAAACTTGTAGCTACAGTAAATATTTTAAGAAGCACTGAATATGCCCATGAAGAAAAGTTTAGGATTCCACAGTCATAGCCTTCTGATGACAGAATGAGCAAAGCAATTTACGCTTGCTTTCACAAGAATAATAAATACTTTTCCTTACTCATTAGTAATTTCAGAAGAAAATATAATTAACAATGCTTAAATTCTTAAACTAGTAATGCTTCCTTATTCAATGGGATAACTCACTATCTGCAATTATTCTAACAGAAATTTGACAATGGAGGAAGCACCGAGGATACAGTTGGAAAGACCATTCTGAGACTGAGAGGGATGTTAACAGAGTGGCACTGGTACTGGTACTCTATAGCGATATTGCTTGCATTTGCTCTGGTTTTCAACATTCTCAGCGTTGTTGCACTTGAATACCTACGAGGTATGAATTCCCAGATCTCATCTTCGAGAGTACACATCCATATGTTTATTTAGAATTTTATCTAGAGTTTAACAAGACAGCATTTAGAACATTTAAAAGTTTGACAGAAAATAAAAAAAATAGCATATGATTGTGTATTCATAAAAAATTAGACATATTTTCCCTGTTAATTTCGAGTTAGAAATGCATCCCAGCAAAGTGCAAACAGTTACAAAATAGTCTGTAGTTAACTTCAACTTCTAGCATAAACTTCTACTTGACAACGAGTCAACCTTTGGATCCAATGACAAACAAGGCTTCCAGAGGTAGTAAAAATCTGTTTACATCTATGTACAAAATTTGAATATCATGCATGCGCATGTGATGCCGACATAATTTTCCAAATTTGCAGTATATACAAGTTCATCAGCTCGAAAGAATTGGATTTCTGCTGTGAGTAGTGTTTGACTAGGCATGAGCTGAGTTTGGTGGATTTTGGGTTTTGCAATATCATGGTTGTTTAATTTTCAATTAAAACTTGGCTAATTCTGTTTATATATTAAAGCCAAAACCTATGATCAGGGGAAAACACCTTCTGATTAGGTAATTCAAATTTTTGCACAGCTTTATGAGGCTAACAAGCAATAATCATCAATGTTTTTTAATAAACTACAGCAAACCTCAAATAATTAGGAAATGAGCAAACTCGGATTGATGATGATAATAGTTCACTGCAGAAATGCTGTTGAAAATTGATTCCACATTGGCATGACAAAACATGCAAAAATTACTCCAAAGTTCAAATTGTTTTTTTTGTTTCAAGACTGATTTGAACCATATATCATTTTCAGCAGATAGAATGATTGATTTATAGAATCCATCTTTAGTCTCATGTGTGGAATGTACCCAATCAAGTTTTTTTAATATATTCCTCCAACAAATGCAGCTCCATTGATAAGTCGATCCAACATGCGTATGGCGCCTACAGATTTCAAGAAGGTTAATGTAGATGATGCCCAAGCATTGACAGCTCAAGTGACACCCCAGAGAAGGATGTCTCTACCATTTCAACCTCTGACCGTAGCATTCAAAAATATTAATTATTATGTCGACATGCCTAAGGTAAATGGCTAGAGTCTATCATTTCAGACACAAGAGTGGTTGGTTTGTGCACCTAGTATGTTACATGACTAACCTCTTCTCTCTAACTGTTTATAGCAACTGAAGCAAGCTGGAGTGAAGCAGGATAAGCTTCAGTTGCTACGGCAAGTCTCTGGCGTCTTCAAGCCTGGAGTACTAACTGCACTTATGGGAGTGACAGGTGCTGGAAAGACTACATTACTAGATGTTTTAGCCGGAAGAAAAACAGCAGGGTACATTGAAGGAGACATCAAATTATCAGGATATCCAAAAAAGCAGGAAACATTTGCCAGGATTTCAGGATATTGTGAACAATCAGATACTCACTCCCCTTGTCTAACCGTTCTAGAATCTTTATGGTACTCAGCAAGGCTTCGTCTTCCATCAGACATAGACACATACACAAGAAGTGTAAGTTCTCCCAAATCATGGTTCCAGAAAACCAACAAAAACTAGAGCATTTAACAAGCAAAATGACCAATCCCTTTGCATGCAAAGCTTACATTGCATAATTCATGCATAGGGTCATGCCTTTTTTTTTTCTCAAGTAAAACAACATAAGTTACAACAAAAATCATGGTTCCAGCAAACCAACAAAAACTAGAGCATTTAACAAGCAAAGTGTCCAATTATTTTGCATGCAATTCTTACATCGACACAATTCATGCATACAGTCATACCTTTCTTTTCTCAAGTAAATCAACTGTGTATTTTTTTTCCTCTGCTTCAGATATTCATAGATGAAGTTATGGAACTGGTGGAGCTTAAAGAACTGAAGAATGCGATGGTAGGTTTACCAGGAGTAAATGGCCTTGCAGCAGAAGAGCGCAAACGTCTAACAATTGCAGTGGAGTTAGTTTCAAGCCCTTCTATCATATTCATGGATGAGCCCACAACAGGTTTAGATGCTCGAGCTGCAGCAATTGTCATGAGAACAGTTAGAAAGGCAGCCGACACCGGGCGAACAATTGTCTGCACAATCCATCAACCAAGCATTGATATATTTGAAGCTTTTGATGAGGTATTTACCAAAGCTGGCCAGTTTAGTCTATTAGCATTAGAGGTATTTACCAAGCACATAGCTGCCTTCTGCATCTTTCCTAATCGAACCAGCTTTCTTATCATGCTATAAGTTAGTGGTGCACGCTACCAGCATGGGAATCAATAGACTATTAGGGCACTTTAGTATATATACACGAAAGAAAATCTCTCTTCTCTTTCAAAGAGAATAGTATTATTAAAACCATGACATGTCATTTGATATATAAACCATTAACTGTTGTCAGAGATTAGAGGCTACTTGTGCTAGTTGATATATTGGATACGAAACACAAACACAGGTGTGGTAGTAAGCATCATGTTCATAATAATTTATTAAGAATCACAAAGTAAAAGATGTATTAAGAACATTAATGAAATGATGATGAGATGTAATCTAATATGTTTGAAGGCATTGGATATGTCCACAAAGTATGTGACAACTATCGTCCAACAAGGAAACACAGACTAGGCAAGAATTTAACGCTTCTGTTTCATAGTAGGACAGAGACCAGAGAATAAGTAGATTGGGACTACATACAGATATTCAAAACACTGTATAGAAGTTCAGCGTGCAACTTTATTCCTGTCTGTACCCCAAATAGGTTGATTGTTGAACTTGTTGAATTTGTTTATTTTCAGTTACTTTTAATGAAAAGAGGAGGGCAGCTTATATACAGTGGACCTTTGGGCACCTTATCGAGGAACATGAGACAATACTTTGAAGTAAGAAAAGTCGCTACAGCAAGTTTACCAAGAGAAAGGACATGTTTAACCACATACAATTTTTTTTTCAGGCTATTCCAGGAGTACCAATGATCATAGATGGTCAAAATCCTGCAACATGGATGTTAAATGTCACTTCTCCTGCCATGGAGTATAAGCTTGGTATAGATTTTGGAACTATATATCGCAATTCATCACTTTACAAGTAAGTTTACCATATCCAACTTGATAGATGTATAGACAAGCATCATCCATCATTTTGATAACATGCTACTTGCATCCCTCAGAGACAACATTAACCTGGTTGATGAGTTGAGTGAAAGACAGAGTAACACAGAAGACCTTCACTTCAAATCCAAATATACACAAAGTTTTTCATCTCAGTGTATATCCTGCCTGTGGAAACAACATAGATCTTACTGGAAGAATCCAGAGCATAACGTAGTTCGTTTCATCATCACATTCTCAGTATCACTTCTGTTTGGTGTAGTATTCTTTAAAATTGGCTCTAGAAGGTAAGAAATCAAGACTCAGTCTATTTACTCTAATTTTGTCATTGACTAATAATTTGTAATAAAAAACAGAGACACACAAGAAGATATTCTCAACATTCTAGGAGCAATGTATGGTTCAGCACTGTTTATTGGATTCGCAAATGCTAGTGTAATACAGCCTATTGTGGAAAGAGAGAGGATTGTATTTTACCGTGAAAAAGCAGCTGGGATGTATTCTTCTATGCCATATGCCATAGCTCAGGTACAACTGCTAATTTACATAATCATAGACACTGGTGGATGAACAAACAAACAATAATGGTTAAACTACCAAAACGAGTAATCCTGGAAAATCTTTTTTTTAAATAGCTATTTTTCTGCAATCCTTTTTTTTTTTTAATAAACTCTCATATATTAGGATTCAGGAAATTTATCTATCTACAAATTCTATTACACTAGTAAAATTCTTCAATTTAGAGGATGCAAAAAATGCCTAAATTGACACAATATAATAAAGGCCCATTGAAATCAGTGGCAGAGCCAAATATTCCACAGTTGGAATGACTAACCTGCTAAAATTCGTAAGTGTTTGATTGAAGCATGAAAAATCAATAAAAGCATAAGCTCTTGCACCCATAAAATATTTATGTTTGACAAACACCATATTATTAGATTACAATTATGATTGTAATTCTATGGTGCAAAAAAATATAGTAAAAAGCACCAAAGTATGCATCATGTCTGTTTCAATTTCTATTATGTCAATCTAAGTTTATCTTCTAATGAATAACTGAGATGCATTTACAGATATATAGAACAACCAATTCAAATACTAGATGCCCTAGCAAGATTATTTTTGGAAAAGTATGAGGTTTATCCTACTAGTATGCTACATGAATCACTACTTCCATCTGATAAATGACAATTGTCCCAGTATTAATAAGATATAGTTATTAGTTGAGATTATTTTTGTAATTTGTTACTTCAAAATTTTAATTGAATTATGATCCTAATTGCTAAACGCAAATATTTAGAGGTAAATAATACTAAGTGGAAGGGGATCATAGAGTTGATCCCGGCATGCTACGAAGCGTACCAAATGTTGGCACAACACAGAACTGAAACCATATTATTTTGGTTGGACATGAAAATATAGCACAGAACAATACTTTAAAGCTTGAATAATGGATATTTTTTTTTTCAAATTTGACCACTATGATACAAACAATTTGATTGGAGTAGTAAGAGATTCTAAGGCATTAAAGTATGCAACTCCCAATTGTATAGCAAAAGTAAATAATAATTTGTATGTGCAGCTTCATGTACCTACTATTTAGGAATTAGGACTTGAGGCAACTTGATCACATGCTATCCGCTGCCTTTCTTGCTAACGTAACTTTTACCCTTCATGTGGACTATATGTATTGAATCACATTGGCAGCCTCATGAAAAATGAGGTGTATTGTAATTAATCCAACATGGAACACCTACCCTTATAATTTATTGTGCTAGTACACTGTCAAAGAAAAGCATTGCATCCAAGGCCATGAAATTATTAAATATGTTAAAAGAAGAATTTTCTAAACATGAATATAAAATTGAAAAGTTCATTTCACTCATCCTGACCAGCAACCAATCTGATGCTCTTCTATTATGAGAACTTAGAGTGCCCAGTAGAATATTTTGGTTTGCAAAACAAGAATATCTTTGTTTATAGATATTACCCTTTATAAAATTGATCTACACCACCACCCCCTGATGACTTCTAATTTTCAGGTGGCCATTGAGATTCCTTACGTTGTGAGTCAAGCTTTAATTTTCTCAGCCATTGTTTATCCAATGATTGGATTCCCATTTATAGTGGCAAAGTTCTTCTGGTTCATTCTGTTCTTGGTCTTGAGTTTTGTCTATTTTGTGCTCTTTGGAATGATGACAATCTCACTAACACCGAACCAAGAAATAGCAGCCCTTCTTTCCTTTTTCCTCTTTGTTACGTGGAACATCTTCTCCGGATTCTTTATTCCTCAAAAGGTATATGGTATTTAGTACTTCTACAGCTTATGTTGATAATACAAACTATTCCAACATATATTGATGGTGTTTATGTTTCAGATGATACCAATTTGGTGGAGATGGTATTATTGGGCCGACCCTGCTGCATGGACTGTTTATGGTCTAATGGTTACACAGCTAGGTGACAGTGATGACAGTTTGACAATTGTGGGCGGGATCAACATGTCAGTGAAGGAGTTTCTCAAACAATATTTTGGGGCACAAGAGAGCCATCTGCCACTCATTGTGTCCCTACACTTTGCAATAATCGTATTATTTCTGTTTGTATTTGGCTTCAGCATCAAGTATCTGAATTTTCAGAGAAGATAGCTAAACTATATGTTTTGTACAACCAAGATTTAGTTTCAATCAACTCCAGTTAAAAGAAGACATGGAGTTGGTTTATACAAAATAGCTTATGACAGTTAGTGATAGCCTCCACCAGTATTACAGCCCGTTCAATTGTTCATATTACTCGGGCAAATTGTAACATCTACAGCATATTGTTGTATAAAATCAAGCTTCATATGGAGCAGATATAAGAAACAGAGAAAGCAATAAATTTTTATTCCTTGAGCAGAACGTATTTATCAGATTGGCAAGCCATTGTTGGGTTCTGATACAATCCCCATGTATACCTATCCAAATAGCCTCAAAGATACTGTCCTTTAGAATAGGCCATTAGCTTTATTATAAATTTTCTCTTTCAAAATATTATTAGTTAGAATATGTCATTAGATTTATTATTAATTTTTATATTGACAAGACATTTTTATACATAGAGACATTATGTAACTTTTAGAGGTAAGCAATTGAGTAATACAATTATTTAATCAAATTACTTTAATTATTGAAGGTCGATCCCTTTGAAGCAATCATTATTGGAGGTTGACCCTCTTGAAGTGACCATCTCATCCCCTCTTTCTCCTTTTATCTGTTCTCCTACGAGATATGATGCCGGTTCTATCAACTTGGTAACAGAGCAAAGTTTATCACAATCATCAATTATCTTACATTATAATACCTTCACCATCATCAATTATCTTATATTAGTTCATGCCTTAAAAGGGTTAGAAATTCCACAAACAATGAAGGTAAAAGGAACCATTGAACAATAACAAGATAGCTATAAAGGTGAACCAATAGAAAACTTAGAGGAAGGAGATGATCTCAATGAAAGTGACACATAAGAAAATGTCAATGAAGTACAAGATGACACTATAGCGAATAATAAATTCATGCCTTAGAAGGGTTATCAACTCCACAAATAATGAAGATAAAAGGATTCATTAAAAAACAATAAGATAGTTGTAAAGTTGAACCAATAGAGAGCTCAGACGAAGAAAGTGAAACACGAGAAGGCGGCAACGTAATACAAGATGGCATTATGATGATATCAGTTCGTGCCTTGGAAAGATTACAAACTCTACGAACAATAAAGGTAAAAAAAAAATTCATTAAACAATAACAAGATAGCTACAAAGATAATTCATATGAAGATCCAAACCTTGATAATGACAAAGAATTCATCTATCACCATCATCACAAAACCTAGAATCGAAGACACTCATCGATGACATAAAGTAATTCCCTTGGAATGACACTATCCAACTCGTTTTTACTCAAAGAAAAATGTCACACGACAACTTAATGCACTAACTACTACTCAATAAAGGTATGACATGGAGTATGTTTTCATTATAACTCGATGAAGACTTGACACAAGACTAAGCAAAGGAAGACTCAATGCAAAAGTTGCTTTTATTGAAGAAAGTATCAGCATGCTTATAAACTCTCAACGAAGACCCAACATAACACACCTCATCATCAAAGAATAATAGGAGGTCTCAATTGTTGATCAAATTAAATTTATTATTAATTTTTATGTCGACAAGTGACATTATATAACCTTTAAAAACAATCAATGAAGTAATACAGCTATTTAATTAAACTAATTCGATTATTGAAAGTCTTCTTAAATCTTCTGAATATGATAATTATCATTGGAAGTTGATCCCCGATCATAGCAAAATGCTGAAGAAATGAAAGGCGGCAGCGGAGAGGGGAAGCTCACTGCTTCTCACTTACGCTTCAAACGTGAATCGTTTCCTTCTCGGCAAGCTCAATGGTCTTCGCGTCCGATCCACAGGCGAATTGCTTCCTCCCAAGCAACGGCGGCGAGTTTTCAGACTCCGACGACATGATGACTCGGTGCTCAGCAGCATCGATAGATCGATCTCTCGCTAGGGTTTAACTCATCGAATGATACAATAAACACTCAATGTACAACATTTCTGTTTACTTTAGTATTAATTAAGTTCATATGAAATTGATCACGTGACCCAGCCAAAAGTTTCGAGATCTAAACTACTTGTCGTGTCCGGCGGTCCCTAGGATTTAGCACTAAATTTGTGATTCATGAGACTTCATGTCGTCTTGCCTAACTCAAGTTCTTCAAATTAAATTTTATAGGATAAGAGTGAAAAAGAACATCTTTTTTTTTATTAGAATCGTCAAAAAAAATTTTATTAGAATTGTCAACAAATGTTAAGGATGAATGCTTGACTCAATGGCTAATGTAAAAGGAGCACTTGATGAAGTTCGTTGGCAAAGATGAGCAATAATTGATGGAATTGAAGTTTATCTATTTCATAATAAATAAAATGATTTTATTTATTTATTTATTTTTTGATTAACACCAGGGTGTCTGAACTTTTGGTCAGATTAATCTCTAGGAATGGTCAATCCTGCTCCATGGCTCTTCGGAAAAATCCCTTTAATAGCTGAGCCGGAAGAGGTTAGAGCCCAAGCGAATCTCCATCAACCACATGGGTAAATCAAGAAAGTACTCGTAGCTTTTTTAACGGGTCAGCCCGGACTCCGCAGTTACATCATCCCTGAAAGACTGTTTAACATCGAAGTCGTACTCCATCCGTTAGATAAACTCCTAT
>JBAMHZ010036377.1:0-18377 GCA_037177395.1 Alpinia galanga
TTTTTAATAGGATGCAATGTTAAAAATATGATCCTAATCAATTATATATTTATTTCTAATTATTATATTTGTTATGCCAATCTAAATAAAAAAATAAAAAAAATCTTGGACTCAGTGTGGACAATTGCTCACACTGGGCCCATGTTAGCTCTGCCACGGGTGCCGAGACAAAGGCCTTGGACTCTAAGTATATTAAAATTTTAAATAATATATTACTTGGGCGTGGGGGTGCGTCTGATTCAAGTTACCATACATAATCTTTGTCATGTAATTACTTGATAATCATATAATTAAAGTTATAGAGAATAAAATATAACTTATGTTCTTTGTTTCGTAACTAAGTAATGCAATAAAAATTTATTTGTTTGAAAATTTAATATATAATCTAATTTAACATTTTACTATATTACCCTTAATTCAATTACAAAGCTTTGTTTACTTCGAAAGATATTAGCGATTAATGATTGATGATGGTGACTTATGATCAGTGGTAGTGACAGTTGTTGGCGGCTAGCAACTTAGTGGCCGACACCTGGCGATGACCGAAAGCCGAAGACGATTGGTGACGACTGTCGACTGACAATAGCTGACTACTAACAACAGTCAGTTGTGGTTGATGATCAATGATGACTCCCGTGGGCGATTGATTAAGGTTTTGATTATAATTAGATAAAATTAAAATTTAATAAAATTCAAAGGATAATTTTGGGAAAAAATATTTGTTAACTTTGGGATCAACAAAATTTTTACCCTCCTCAAGATAATGTGAATCCCGGTTGTATACCCCTTTTGCTGATGTAGTTGGCATCATTCGTGAAAATCACTAATTCTTTAAACTAAATTAAAGTTAGTGTAGATAATCTTAGATAGATAACCAAAATTATCCATGATAACCTTAAACCAAAATGCACCCTAAAAATTATAATATCTTTCATGATATATATCTATAAACACAGTTGATCTCTTGCGTTCCTTACACTGTGCGATCGTGCACGACAACTCCACCCGCCGTGCGATTTCTCCTCGGCACTATCGGTGCCGGTTGCAATCCGGTTGGCGACCGGCCATGTTCGGCCATTCCCTGGTCAGTTGCCGGTCGGATTGTGGCCAGCGCCGACCAGAATCGTGGCTGCCACTAGCGGCTACGATTTCGACTATTTTCGGCCAAATTCCGGCTGGAATTCGGCCGAGATCCCTTTGGTGCTGACCCTCTAGGGTTTACCGGCCCTATTAGGTTATAATTTAGCTTTGAGATCATGAATTCTAGCAACAATGGTGGCGACAATGGTGGCATTCACAGGCGCACAAGAGATCGACGCTCAAGAGATGATTTATATATATATAGAGTGAAATCATCTAAAAGGTTTCGCATATTAAAAAATATTATTGCCCAACGTTATCGTGGTAACGTGCCGACTAAAACTATTCAAATTAAAGTCCTGTAAAATATCGATTAAATATTTTTATTTAGACATCCCCAGTCCCTTTACAAGCTATTCCAGTGTTAACTCAAAAAAAAAAAAAAAAAACTGTCATATTAATGTTCTCCTTCAGCTGCTCTATTTGAAAAGAAGGATGTATTTGAAAAGAAGGATGAATCAAGACTCAAGTGACAAGTGTAAAAAGAAAGAATCACTTAATACTCTAAAATATTAGTTTCTCAAAAAATTAATCCCTATCCACTTAACAATTATCCTTGAATACTTACCAAGCTCCATGAACTATGGAGTAAATTTTTTAATATATTTTAAGCGAAATCTCTATTAATCATCAAAATAAATTTGGAAGCACTCACTACTTAGCTGTCTAGCTCAGTCTCTATAATCACATTGTCTTTGTAAGATTGTTCAACATTAATGCTGTGCTTGGTAGGTTGTAATATAAAGTTAAGATTTATAATTTAATCTTTGATTACAAGAGTGAGTTAATTCTTTTGTTTAATATTCATTTTTACTGTATGTCATCGATCGTTAATTGTTGTCGGTCACGGTTGGTCATCGGTCATCGTGGGTCGCTGATCGCCGCCGGTCGTTGTTAGCGGTCGACAGGTGACTAGCAGTCGACCGGTGACTGACGACTGCAATCGACGGTCTTTAATCGTCGACCATCAACATTGACTTGTGTTGACCTTATAATATCATCTGGATTATATCAGTTTTAGTCCGTAATCCAAATTACAATGTTTTCTTATATTTTATAATTCAAATTACATTACATTACGGTATTAAAATTATATTAAATAAATAAATCTATCTTATAATGTAAGATGAATTATGTTATAAGGCAAATTATAAGGTACCATTTCCTTCAATTCCCTTTGTCATGGCCGACTTTAGGGACAGACCATTAAAACCTAAGCATAGGGCCAATAAAAATTAAGCTTATTAATTTTAATAAAATTGGGAGTTAATGTTAAAAGTTTAAAATTAAAATCTTTTTGGGCCTAGGGCATATCCTCAATGTCTGTTCCTCTCCACCACATTCGACCATCATTTCCTATTCTTCCTCTAGACTTTAGACTAAGAGAAGTACTAACTTTCCTTTCCTCTTTAAACACACGAAACTGTTATATTAATGGTCCTCCTCAATTATCCTTAACATGGAGAGAGATAAATCACTCAATTGAAAAATATACAGAAAGTGATCCTTGATAGTCCAAGATAATAAATTTTTTGGGCATTGACCCGTGTCCACTATAGATAAATTTTTATGCACCTACTAATAGAACTAGCCCTAACAGCTAGCTTTCCTTTCCTCTTCTTTCCTGTAATTGCTTCTATTCTCCTCTTTAAAAATGTGAAACTGTCACATTAATAGTCCTCCTCAGCTGTCCTTACTAAAAAGAAAGATAAATCTGGAACCCAATTGAAAAGTACACAAAAAGTGATCCTTGATAGTCTAAGATAATAAATTTTTTAGGTAATGATCCTTGGCCACTACAGATAAATTACTATGCACTTAGCAATAGAACTAACCCTGACAGCTAGCTTTCCTTTCCTCTCCAGTAGTCACTTCCCTTCTCCTCTATTATGCACTCTCACAAATAGCATGGTCACTGCTCCTTAGGCAAGTTAATTTTATCATTCACTATATCTCTCTTTTTTTAAAACTAGCATCAAGGTCTCCGAGCCTTCAGCCCGACTAATCTCTTGAATAGTCAAACCGGCCCTATGGTCCTACAGTGTTGCCCCTTCAGCAGTTGATCCAGAAGAAGTCGGAGTCTCAGCTAATCTCCACCAACCATTTGAGTAAATTAAGGAAATGCTCACAACTTTAGCGGTCCATCCTGCACTCTACAGTCGCGTCATCTCTGAAAAACTGTCCAATGTCGAAGTCTTACTTTATCCACCGGGCAAAGTCCTGCACAAAGGGTTGTTCCTATGGATTTTTTCAAAATTTATTATTAAATTATGTCTTAACAGAGGATCGAACTACGTTCTTCTGTGAAATATTTTTTCACTTGGCACTGTACCATGCCCTTGGGCTATCATTCACTGTATCACTTTCACTAATGGTTGTCCTTTGCTT
Organism: Alpinia galanga; assembly: GCA_037177395.1. Classification (NCBI taxonomy): domain Eukaryota; kingdom Viridiplantae; phylum Streptophyta; class Magnoliopsida; order Zingiberales; family Zingiberaceae; genus Alpinia; species Alpinia galanga. The sequence continues at coordinate 3,529 of JBAMHZ010036377.1, forward strand.
TGTATTCAATTAACTCTCTCTACACTTCCCTTTGATCGACATTGTTTGTGCATCAAGTATTATAACAATTTGCATCATTATTCATTGCACCAACCCAATTCTATAAAAAGAATATAGTAATACTATAGCAATAATAATAATAATAATAAGATTTTAAAAAAAACTGTTGTACTATGATTCTATCGAGCAATCCAATTGACACACCATAGAGACTCAACTTTTGTGTAAAATCATTTTCACTTTGCAAATTACTACTATTCTAATTTAGTGATTTAGTTAATTTTTATGCACACACATTTTACTCACATTACACATAATCTTGCCTATTTCATCATCATCTTTACTTATTTACTTAATTTGTTGTGCTACTTAGCTTTATAATTCTTGTCACTTGTCAAACCTAGCAATCAAACATACAGAAAATGTCTACTATAGATTTGATAAAGAAATACTTAGAAAGTGTCCAAGAACATATAAGATTACTATGTCTAAGCTAGCAATCAAACATATAGATTTGATAAAGAAATACTTAGAAATTGTCCAAGAACAGTGTGTATAAATAGAGAGGTATCAACTATAAACCATGAACCCCTAAGTAAATAGAGAACCCTAACTCCAACATACAATTCTACAACTATGCGGGAAGGGTCATATAGCTCATAGAGTCTTGGCCATAGAATCGAAACACAATCGAGTGGATGAAGAAGCATATTTTCTATCTTTAGCTAGTGACAAAAAAGGGCTGAGGTAATTGAGAAAGAATCTATAGGAGTCAATGTAGTGTATTGTATGTATCCTTTCACACCAACATTAGACATATGTGAAAACATACTAGCAGATGTTGTTGGGGAATTTGTGATGACTAAAGAGGTGAATAGTCTTTCTTAAATTTTTATCTACGATTTCATTAGCAAAATAAAATAATCAAAATCTAGAATAGAAAATAAGAAAGCAATGCTAATTCAAGCGATGTAATGTGATTCAGAGATCCACTCATACTCTACGATAATTCTTAAGGCGGATTACTCCTCTTTCAAGCTTGTATTATATTCTCCTTTAGATGAACATCAAGGTGGAGAGAAACCTTTTTTACAATCAATGCTCTCTTCTTCTCACAAGATTTAGAAATGAACATAGGAAAAGAAAATGATCATGAAATGGTTTGGAGAACACTTAGAGTGCTTTGGAATTTTTCTAGCAGAAATTTGTAATCTCCTACAAGCTCCAAGACTCCCCTTATATAGAACTTGGGAGCCAACTTTGAGATCAGTAATTTTACCGTTGGCTAGTCTATTGATTACCCTATCAGTCGACTGTTGGCTTCATCAGTCGATTGATAGCACATATCAGTCGACGGTTAAGATTGTTGACCGCAGCCAACAGCTTCTGATAGCTAAGATTTCCGAGATTTTCAATGGTATTATTCCAATCGACTGAACTCATGATCAGTCGACTGGTCTCAACCAATCGACTAGACTGAGAGTCAGTCAACTGGAAACCTTCTGTGAGTTTGTTTAAGCTCACAGTCGACTTCTAGTCAATTGTTTGATTTATCAGTCGACTGGTACACCTCTTAGTCAACTATTATACCTCAAAGTTAAGCTTTAACGTACTAGGTACAATCCTCTTATACTTAACACTTACCCTTTGCCTAAACCTAAACCTCTTCCATCAACCTCGTGCCCTTGAAATGCCTCCGAGCCTACAGCTCCTCACCCTTTGTGCTTGCCTTCAAAAGCTTCCTACGACTTTGTCATGTCATCGAATCTTCCTTTGCTAAGAGGTCGCACCTCCGAAACTTCACCAGTAAAAGTCATGCTTTGGGACTTCAATTTGTCAAGTCACACTTGGACTTATGCCGCTAAGACCGCACACTTGGACTTACGCCGCTAAGACTTCATTTTTGGACTTCCCTTGCCAAGTCTTTATACTTCGACTTTCCTTTGTACCTATCACTTAATTTTAATGTTAGATCATCAACATTGTCTACATTAAATTTGATTGTTCAAATATCAAAAGTAATTAATACTTGAAGCAAAATTGCACTAACAATCTCTCCCAACATATATGAGAAAGTAAGTCTTGCAAAATCGTTATTGGCAATTGAAGCTACATGAACATAGTTTTTCAATAAATCCCTTTTTAGTATTTAGATTACACTTGAATTGTACCTAAGTTTCTATAGTTTTCACACAATCCCTTTTTAGGATTTAGATGACAATTAAATTGTGGCTAAGTTTCTATAAGATGACAAAGATAAAACCTCCCTTTTGAATACATAGAAATGTTTGCTTCTCATGGAGATGGATCCATATAAGGACAACAAATGGTGTGATATTCTTTATGTATTCATTTTTTGTGTGGTAATCTAGGTATTCAGGTCTTGGGTTCAAAAGAACAGCAAACATTCTTTATATATTCATGAACCTTGACATCCTTAGTCAATCTTAGCTTTAATATCTCTTTGTTACTATGGATGAGAAAACACCTACTTTTTTTTTTGGCACATTGGAAAGAATGCCATATTATACCTAGCCAAGCCTAGTGAGACCAAATCCAAACCTAAGCCACTAACAAAATTATTGGCATCTTAAATAGCTCCTCCACTTTCTCACAAAGTCTCAATTTGAAAAAGGAAAGAAGTTAGAAGTGATGGTAGTGTTAGTGGCCTATAATCTTATAGTTGCCTTTAGTGAATTGCTAGGGGATTTTGCCCTAAGTTTAAAGAGATTTTAGATGAGTTCCATAACATGGCTTGTGAACATAATAGATGATATCAAATGAGAATTAAGATTTGATGAACTTTCATTAATCCCTTCAATCTTTTGTATGCCTTTAGTACCTACAAAGAGTGATGAATCAAGTCTTATAATTTTTTTATAAGAAAATTCTTTGTTTGTTTTGATGACATCTAATCTATAGTGTTACACATGATGACCATCACAAAAACATTCACCTTGTCCTAAAGACCCTTAGAATTGAAATTTTATTTGCCAATCTAAAGTGCTTCTCAAGACCTTAGGTTCTCTTTCTAAGATCCAGCATTTTTAGAAAGGGCATTTCAATAAATATAAATAAGATTAAATTAATCAAGGATTGCAAAGAATCATATCCTTCAAGAGGCTTCAAGCATTCATGGCTTTATGACCTTTTATCAACACTTCAATAAGGACTTTAGTAATATCATAGCTCTCATGATGAATTACTTTAAGAAAAAGGAGTTTAAATGAACTAAATATGCTTTTGCAGCCTTTAGGGGGATTAAAGAAAGTATGTCTTAAACCATTTGAAGTGTCTTGTGATCTAGGGTTAGTATAGGAGGAAAACTAAGCTAAGAAGGACATCCAATTGTATTTTTTAAGTGAAATCTCAATGAAACTAGACAACATCATTTGACCTACCACAAAGAGTTTTACACAATTGTTTAAGCACTTAGACATTGTTGCTATTACTTACTGGCCCACAATCTTATCCTCCATTTTTGGCTAAAGATTCAGGAATGAGGGTAAGAGAAGTTACCATGAGAAGCTTACTAAAGATGAAAGCTATGACAGAAAATTATAATTTTAACAAGGGAAGTTGCTAGGATATATCACAGATATTAAACACTTGTTCTGGCATAGGGCATATAAAATTCACTAAAAGCTGATAAAAATGTTTGTTTTGGCATGGGGCATAGTTTCACCATAAGAACTCAGAAAGAACAAAGGGGTAAAAACATTGAATATCTTCTTTCATCTACATCACAGAGAAAAATAACCATTAGAATGATCAAAGTCATACTGCACGGACTACATTCAAATGATCAAGTAGTGAAGTAATTGGTTTCCTCTTGATGATGGCATATTTTTACTCTTCTTCTATGGATTAACAAACCTCAGTCTTATCCATCCTTTTTGGTCTTGCCACCGCCAGATTTTCCTTGTTCCGGTAAGGTGTCTCTTGTATCTTGTCTACGTACCTTTTCAGCATATTTAGCGAAGGCAGCATTCAGGGCCGATCTAACATTAAGAGGATTACTTTCTTTTTGAGATCCGCAAGGATCTGTTAGTTGTCCAGCAAGCTCATTGGTATCATATGTGGTGGTATTAGCTTCTTCAGCATTCCTGTCCTTGACAGGAGTTTCTGGAATGATGCTTGCAGGCCGAGAAGAAACTCGCCTAAATGGTTCATGAAAGGTATCATACAGGCGCTTCACCTGTAACAATCAATTCATATTTTTACCTCTACTACGAGAATTGATGACAACCTAAAGAGCATAATCATACAACCAGCACCTACTGTCTGTTGAATTTTCAAGTTTTTTGAAAAATGGACACAGCGTCATATTATTAATTGAACTAAGCCAGTGCAAAGAGGATATTTTAAAGTTCATGTTGAACCAAGCCTACAAATACATGTCCATCTAGGTTTCTCCCACTAAAAATCAATTAAGTTCCCAAGTGGTTCATGTTAATATCCTAGACACACGAGGGATATGCAGTGTAGCGAAGAAAAAGACAACTTCTTTAATGAGCGGATCACCAATTGTGGATCTCAGCCTCCTTATGATCCTGATGGGGCACTATATTGATGGGAAGCTCAAAGATGAAGTTGATACAACTCAGACATTAATTGTTGTTGTACTATTCCTTGTTTCATGGGCAGGGATGTCTCAATCAAGATTTTGTCAATATTAACTACTTAACATTTGTTTTATTTTCATATGACTAGCATGAGTAATATGTTTCTATTTTCATTATCGTAATGTCCAGTTTATATTTTTCTTATGTGAGTTTCTCTAGTTTATGTACAAGTTGGATACATACAGTATATAGGTCCTAGGGGGGAGTGTTGAAGGTATTGGGACTATTAGGTAACTGTTGTAGTTTAAGGTATCATCATAAGTCTATATTCATACAATGGTTGTTTCATAATATGATGCGATACAATATCTATTTTTTAAAATTCTACAGCATAGTTCTTATATAGTTGATGAACACACAAGCCACAATCCCTTTGATCTCAGATCAGCACATAGCTGATGATGTCCACCTCAAATTATTCAAAGATACAGAAAGGATGAAGTAAAAGAGAATGACAAGACATCTCAGGGCTTAATCTTGACTGGGCTTCTTTCTGAAGCAGCATATATCGTGCATACAATCACATTTAGGAAAAAAAAATAAAAACTCGAAGGACATGAAGAAACAATGGATAATAGCTATTTCTCTTTCTGGAACTAGAAAGCTACAAAGATATTCTCTTTGTTCAAATTTTCATAGAAGATGTATAGCTCAACTTAATCATTTACTAAAAGCATCAAATTGGGAATAGGCTATTTTCTCTATTTAGTCTTTGCTGGAAATGAATAGCAAAGCTCGACCCTGACCCTTTGCTAAAAGTAGCAAATCAAGAACAGGATTCAGATCAAAGAAAGAAGCTTTGTGTGACTGATAATAAGAGAAGAAATCTGAAATTTCTAGATTCAAAGAACCTATAAAGAAAAGGAAAAGGCAATTGAAGAGGAAGTGACCACCCATAACTTACTACAACATGCACTCAATAGATTTTCTAGATATCCAATATGGATATCAACAGTGGATGCTTACACATCTAAGGATCTAAGAGCTTTGCAAATTGAAGGATACATGACCTACTGCAGTCTACAACAACCTAGTGCAGTCTTAATTTTGGACAATATTCAGAAGTTGTCCAAATTTCTGAACCCGTATCATAACCTAGTGCAGTCTACAACAACCTCTATTAATGGTTATGAGATGTGCAAAAGCAACAAAGGAAGAGTAAATATGAAGTATAGTCATAGAGAACCCACCTTTCTTTCACCAATGCCAGGGCAGCGAGCCAAATCTTCCATGGAAGCATCCATAATACCTGATAGAGACTGCATCGTACATAAAAACATAGTGAAGAATGAACGTTGGCCAATATGCCTTACAAGCCATCACATCTAGTAGGCATATCAAGGAACATTTTCTAAAATTTCATGTTGGTTAGTTCTTCATTACCAGTTTGGAGAAACAGATTAGGAAGTGAAAGTAACACCAAAACAGCAACAACAAAAAAAAAAAAAAATCAAACTCACCCCAAAAGTTGAACCAAGTGTTACTACATCAGTCTTGTTCACGTGTCTAATGCTAGTAAGTGCATGATTTAGCTGCAAAATAGTGATTAAATAAAGAAAGATGCAAAAGTGAGATTAAGAAAAATGAACTGGCATTTAATATCAAGAGAAAAATATAGGAAAGAAAATACCAAGTTAATGTTATTGCTGAAGTTTAAGAAATTAAACTAATCGGATTCTCCAATCCATTGCATGAAAATCAGAATAACCTCCCTAGCTTAACATAACCTAGAAAATTCGATGACAAATCTGGAATATTAAAACTTCACATGTGCCCATTTCCATGAAATTCAAAATGAAATAAAAATTTTACAAGGACAAATTACTGAACAAGACTATATAAGTCCTAGATGAAAGAACAATGACCAACAGTACTGATATTGGGATGGAAGAATACCCGTGAAAGATAGTCTTTATGCATATGCTCACGAATGCTGTCAGAGGGTTTGTTCTCATACACTTTTAATGTCTCCAAGTATCGAGCACATTCTTCAAAGCTAGAAAAGAACAAAAATATTATAAAAAAACAGTAAAGTTTAGAACCTGAGCTGCATCTCTACTACTCAAGGAGCAGCTATGCATACACATGAAACAGGACAATGAAAAAATGCATAGACCACAAAACAGAAATTCTAACTAACAATTTATGCAAACTAGAAATAATTTGAAACATAGGTAAGTTTCCCAAAAACAAAACTAGAAAGCTTGAGGCAATAAATATCCATAAAAGTGATGATTTTCTACAACAGGATTGAGCTTTTACACAATCCATGGATAATTCTTTACATAATGGATGAGAAGAAAATAAGGTGAGATTAGGCCTCTATCAAGTTTGCAACAGTTATTATAGGTGGATGATCATAAGGAAAAAGAATTCTGAAACAACAATTTTTTAATTAGGAAAAGTTAACTTTTACAGGTTTATTTAAAAAGAAATAAAATGCAGTAAAAATGCTGAAAATGACTACAAAAGATAAAACATTTAAGGTATTCAAAAAAATTGTCATGTCAGGAGAACTTGAAGACTGGAAGTTAAAATGGAGACGAACAGCTGATCAAGCCTCACTCATGTCTACGGACTATAAAGGCAATACATTCAGAAATTAGATTTTGTCTTTGCATAACATTGTCACAGAATTTAATGATCATATATGCAAATAAATAAATCTTTTTGTCCCTTACAGAAAGAATAAGATGTGGCAAAATTTGCTCAAGATGCACAAGTACCACAGATTATTTTGCCGAAATAAGATTAGATCCATGTTCATGGGACTGTTGACATAATCTTACATTGATAGTAAGGGCTTAATGCAACCCCACCATTTTTCACTGCACTTGCAGCACTATTAAAGGATGCTCCTAGTGAAGCCTATTATAATAAATTGTTGTTCCATGCAATGTTAGAGAAATATTTATTCATACAAAGTGGAAATGTTTATTAATCATAAAGAACTAGAGTGATTTGATAATACAATTTCATTGTTTTCCAAGAAAATTATTCTATTCCATGTCCTATTTCAAAGAATTTATCGTTTTATCAATATAAAGAAATACACCAATTTGTTATAAGAATCCCCAAAATCATCCGTCGACAAATATGAAAGTAACATCACTGCTAAGAAGCATTCATATTAAGAGCAATACACAAAAACAAAGTGAACCTACTATAGCATGCAAGTAACTTCAGTAGACCAACTTCACACAATTACATCTGTCATTATATTTCCTCAATGCTTGTGTTGGTAGTACCTCCATCCACAGAGAAGAGTGCAATCATGAAGCATGGCTGTCCTGGTAACTTCCAGCAATGGCTTCACAACATCTTCCTAAGGAGGTAAGGTGAGTAGAACTAGAACATAGATATCTCAAAAAATAACTCAAAAAATAAGAAACTCAAGTCAATTAGGTTTACCACGTCAACATGGCACAAGACAACTCGCAGCTTATAGTCCTTTTGTAATTCTCTAATTCGATAATATAAGTAGTCAGGATGAAGAAGATGATAACGGAGACTGCAAATTGTAGATGTCAGTTATAAGAGGAAAAGAGGAGGATAAAACAAAAGAGTAACTATTAAGAAATTAGCAATAGCTGATAATGGCTACAAGAGAAACAAAATGTAGTAACATGCAAACAATTACCCCCATAAATATCAAAAGCTTTCTACTAAATTCCTAAGTAAATGATAGAAGAAACCTTGTGTACCTTATATAAAGAGCACAAGAACTCTGGCCCAGCAAATAGTCGCAAACAACGTCAGCAAACATCCATCTTACATTCCTAATATGCTTCAGCAATGGGTTCCCCTTCTGCACATCGGAAGCCAACAAGTAAACAAAATTTCTCATTTTAAGGACTCAAAAGAAGAGCGTAGCAGAAAGAAGTAAATTATGAAAACAAATGATAGAGATAAAAGATGTCACCTGGCGTTGGCTCACAAGAATTGAATTCCGATTCTGACCCGACCCACTCACCGAGGAAACCGTGGAAGGTGGCACCGACGGCGGGGTGGTCTCAGAGGATGAAGGAGGAGGGGCAGGAGGCGGCGTATAGAACTCGGAGGATTTAATGAAGGAGAAAGCTTGGGAGAAGGAAGGGTAAGGATTGAGAGGTGGAGGGGTGGAGGAACCCGCTGCGCCGAAGACCTCTTGGTAAGAGGGGATCTTTATGACTCCAGTCTTCTTCGGCTTCGCGTCTCCATCTTCTCCGTCGTCGTTCCTCGCATCTTCTCCGTCGCCGACCTTCTCGGGCATGATCGGATCGTTCTGGAAAGAGACCAGAGATTGTTGACGTTGGGTTTGGCCGGTTATTAGGGTTCAGTAATCTGCCTTGGTACCTGTAATCTGCTTATATTATATTACAAAATAGATTTATTTTGTAATCTGAATTATAAAATATAAAAAAATTTTGTAATCTAAATTACAAACTAAAACATATATAATTCAGCTTACATTACAAAGTTAACACAAGTCAACATCGATGATCACCGACTAAAGACCGCCGATTATGGCCGCTGATCTCCGACCAGTCAGCCACAGGCGCTGGTCGTCTCGTCGCCAGCCTCCGGTGGCGATCGGTCGCGATCGATCGAGGGCCGGTCAACGGTCGATCGGCGGTCGGTCATCGGGGGTTGGTCACTGGCCCACCACAAGTCGTCGGCCCGCCGTAACAATCGATGATCGATGACGTATGATAAAAATGAATATCAAATAAAAGAATATAATCACTATTGTAATTAAAGATTACATTACAAATCTTAATCAAATGTAGTAATATAATATTAATTTCATTACATTACATTACACATTTTATTACATTACATATTCTATTGCATTACAACGTATCAAACATAGTCCTAGTGTAAAAGTTTGGATTACAGGCCAAGGGCCTCTCGCTTTGGCCCCACGTATATAAAAGAAGAGATTAAATTATAATCGATCTTTAATCTTATCGACGCTTGACATAATATAAAACAATCTCTTTTGCTTTCTATTATAAATTCGCACTGTACTGTTCATCCGACTTTGCCTATGGAAATTAGGATTCAGTAACATCGATATCTAATCCTCTAAAAAAAATTTATTATTGAATATTAAAATTAATTTATTTTCTACCATACAATTTTTCTTCCATTGTATTTGTGGATATTTCTAAGTCAAGTAAAGATGATGGCATGAGGATTCAATTTTCAATGTGTAAATATTTATCAATAATATTTGAATCACTCGTAATGTTAAATCCTCAATCAAAATCAACTGTGTTTTTTAAATTTATCATAATGACCGATGATGAAAAATTTTTATATGACTAAATTTGTCATTTTCAGAATTAATCGAATCACAAAATTTAAATATTTGAATTATAAAAGAGAGAGAGAGAGAGATAGAAAGATAAATACAAAAATTGATGTGATTTGAACCTTAAGTCCAACTCTATGGTCTAAAATTTATTAGATGGATCAAGTTAGAATTTGTTTACTATAATGAAATAGCTCCTTTGATAAAGGTGGAGAAATATCATGTATGATCTCTTCTTGTAGAACATGAAAATGAAGCTCAATGCTCACCGAGGCACAGTGCAATGATAAGAGATGAGATATTTTTCAAGCAATCAATCAGGATTCAAGACTCTCGTAATGCAAATTAGACATTTATAATGTTTGAACTACTAGTAATATTGGGTTATTCGTCAAAATTTAATTTATCTGTGCTTTCTAGATTTATCCTAGTGATTAATGGAAGCTTTTCGTAAGATTGAACCGTCCACCTCTATAATTTAGTCAAATCATAAAATCTAGGTACCTAGATTAAAAAAAAAAGTGAAAATGAAGCTTAAAGAAGATATTACCAAAAATAAAGTTATAGAAGCCCTAGAATGTGCACTTAATATCGAACACTGGTTGTGTATGAGTTATATGTGTACAGTATTACTGCCCCCTATTTATAGTAGCAAGAGTGCATTCAAATATCAATGGCGGGCTGTTAATATGGCGGTTCCATATAAAAGTGCATTCAAATATGTTCTCTAGGGTGGCGTGTGGCTAGCATGACAGTAGAATTGTACAAGAGAGCAAGAGTCAATCCTTGGGGGCTGTAAGTCTTTTCAGAATGTCTACTCTCCTGTCTCATTAGCCCTCAGTTGGGTACAAAGTGCTCCCCGTGATTTACCTCCTCCGTATTAGCTATGAGACTAGTTGGCGAAGGCGCTGAGGGCGAGCAAATCGCCTTTTGCACAAGAGTGCATTCAAATAAAAGATAAAACAGTTCATTCAAATAGCTTCTAATTGAAATTAGTTGACTCAACTATAAATTAGTCGACTAAATCCAAGTAAAAAAATTTATCGACCAATAGTTAATCTTCAGTTGACTTAGTATACATCCAATTGACTCAAAACTCTCCCAATCGACTTAGTTATATCTAGTTAATTGATTTGAATTGATTATAATTTTGTTCACTAACAGCTTTCAACTTTAATCAATTGATCCAATCTACTTAAACCTTACTTAGTCAATTGAGACTCATTCTAGTTGACAAAATCATTAGAGACAATGCATTAGATGGTCAAATAACTAGAGACGATGAATAGCGATTCTTTCTATGTATTAACTTATGTTTTTGCTAATAACTTAGTAAGGTCAATTATCATTAGTTATCGTAGTGAAAACAAAAATAATCAAAACATATCAATGCTAACACACTACGTACATGGTTTGAAACCTTCATTTCTTTAGCCTCGAGGCTATGGTGCAGTGACAGGGCACTCATTCAATCTCTCATGTATCTTAGATTCAATCTCCAGTTGTGATGCATTTGTAAGAATTTTTCTCCAAATGAGGTGACAAACCTTAGAACCTGAGCTGCTTGGCCGCCTGCTGCGAGCACTTTTTGATTTATCTTAGTTGCCAGTGGAAAATATTTGTGGGGCAAGCCAGTCACCTTTAGAATTAGTCAAGCCTTATGCCAACTATTAAAAAAAATCTTCATTCCTAGTCTATTAAATCTTTAGTTGATCATCTCTGCAAGCTCACTAGATTTTCTCCTTCTTAGACTTCTTCTACAAGTGAAAAAAACTCGTACAAGCTCTTTACACGATGATTTCCAAAAAATTAAAGAACAAAGAAATAAATAGTATAAGAGTGTTAATGATTATAAATGTTTGTTGTTAATGTTGCCACCAAATTGCTCTTCTTGATCCCCTTCATAAGCTTTATTCATCTTTAGCTTCACTTTACCATTTTGTTGGGCTATTGTTGATCAGTCTAGTGGATTCATCGTCAATTGACTATTTTTTTATTATAATGACTCAAAGTTTATTGACAGCTATCTTAATTGATTGGGTTTCATCATCATCCCATTAGTTTATTGTATCTCTTAGGTCATCAAATCATTACTTACTTTTCTGTTTTATCGAATCGATAGTTATCTCTAGCTCAATTGAAAGTTACCATCGGTAGGTTAATGTTACATTGGTCCACAATCTAATTAATTTAGCCATGAATAAAAATATTCTATTCATTGTCTGATTAGCTTGAGTCGACTACATGATTGACTCAACCACCATTAGTCGACTAGAATTTATCACTAATCGACTAACACTAGATCAGTTGAATGTCTAATTAACTCAATCAAAAATTTTCAATCTATTAGATCATCGACTATGACTATCCTAATAGCTAAGTTTTCACCTAAGTTGGAGATGATCCTCTCCTATTACAAGTCTCTTTAACTCTTAACTCATTGAAGAATTTAACTTGTAGCCCCTTCACCATGAAGTTGTTCCCTGTCAGATTACTCATCCCTTGAATACACCAAACCCTTGACTTGCTCAACATATCATACTTCACCTATGTCGTTGACCTCTTCTAGCTTATTTGTACCGTGATGCTCTATTGGTGTAATCATATCCTAAGTGGTCGTGTTTGACTAGCATGTTTTGATGTGTTTAGCGTAGGATTTCACGTTAGGTGTTTGATTGTAATGATGATGTGTGTGTGGAGATTGTAAGGTTTGGTAACTAAAAATAAATGTGGAATCACCACATTAGTAGTCCTCCTCAGCTGCCCTTACCGAGGAGGGGGGTAAATCGGGAATCCAATTGGCATGTGCACAGGAGGAGACCCTCGATAACCCAAGGTCATGACCTCTCTGAAAATTGATCTCTGCCCACTACAGGCAAACTCTCATACACTTATCAACAGAGCTAACCCCGGGGGACTACAAGGTTTGGTAACAAGCACATAACGCTTGTGGAGCTTGTAACTTAACATGATCAAGTTGTGCCATGATGGTGACTTAGCATGACCAAGTTAGTTTAGCTCAAGGCTTAAGAGATTCGACAGAATTTGAAGGATCATATGGTGTTGGAACATATGGCCCCTAAATAGTATGGTGTAATCCTAGTTTTTGATATTTGGGCAAAGAGTTTAAGATAAGTTTGCATTTATATTCGATATGTGTATCTATATATGCAAGGAGTTAGATAGATGGAGACGATTTGGTGCAACTAAGTTCATGGATACCCAATAGCTTAAGGTCCATGGAGATTATAAAAAAAAAAGTGGTATGAGATATTAAAGAAACCTTATGACAAGAAGTATTGAAAGTATTTGTGTATGGGAAGCAGAATATATAAGTGAAGTGAGAAGGATAGCAGAGGAAGAGAGCAAGGGCTCAATGCATCTAAAAGATGAGACACTTAATGGAAGATTGTCAAAAGTAAATTGCATAGGTAAAGCAAAAAGGATGGCACGGGAAATGAATCAAGGGCTTACCAGCTTAGTTTATCGAAGGGGTGAAAATTTTAACATGAGATGGCTAGCACACTACATAAATGGAGTACATAAATGGACGAGAATAATGGCATGAGAAGAGAGTTGAAGACTCGGTGCATTTGTGAGACAAAAAATGTGACAAGAGAAGAGGCATCATTGCAGAAGACAGCTACTAATAAGTTAAGAATTGAGAGCAAATATACTTAAAAATAACTTTCAATTTAGACAGATTCAACCATTAATGCTCAACATGTTAGTCAACTAGTAACTAAGTTGACTCCACTATTGCATAAAAAAAAATATTATTTTTGTTGACCAATTAATTGATTGTATGTAAGTAATTGACTAGTGCAAGTTGGATGAAACAATCATCAAATGAATTGAAGGAAACAATCACAATTCATTAGATTCAAAAAAAGGTCGAGTGATGGCTATCATGACCGCTCAACCAGTGGAAATAAAGAAAATGATCGTGACCTATTGGAATCAATAGAACTAATCAAATGACAAACAAATCAATTGATATATATATCACATCAATAAGACTACGTCAATATTTCATTATAGAGGAGGCTTTAAAAAGAATTTCAAGGGCTACAAATAAGAAATCAACAAAGTGATAAAGAGCCTCTTGTAATATTGCGATCATCTTGTAAGAAATTTTTCTATCTTCAGCATTTCATCAAATAGGAGAAAGTGAAGAAGATCTCCCATGGAATTTTACCTTCGCCTAGAAGCCATTCTTCTTTAAACCCTACATCCTTCGGATGCACCCGAATCCATGACTTCTCTGTATCAACCTTCTCGCCTTTGCCCACAAAATCAGCTCGCTTCCCTTAGCTCCACTCCAGTGCTTCTAGTTCTGGATGCTCCATGACATTCTTATTCTCTGTAGTCCAGTAATTTTGGTGCATCAAATCATCTTTATATGTATTCCATCAAAACCTACACGACTCAAATACGAACATTAAAATTTAAAATTTTTTACCCACCCATGAAAACTTATCATGCATATATATATATATATTCTCAAACCACTAAACTCGCACAACCCCGAACTAGACGTATACAAGAACACAACACCTAAAAAAGACTTGGTTGAAGAACCACTTAGATCACCAACGCCAACTTGCCGGATACAAGCAACACTATAATTGCAAAGAATCTGCTGTTGATGTAAGAGATGGTGCAGGCTTGTAATTTGTCTGGGAAATTTTTTTTTGGATTTACAGAGGGAATCGCATGACAACTGCAAGTAGAGAAGGGGGTTGGAGATCTCTTACCAAAGCAGCAGTGCCAATGCCCAGATAACATAAAATCAGTAACTTTAAGAATGCCAAATTCACCTAATCATATGAGACCATGTGGAGATCAAATCCAAGCAGCAACTGACAGACTTCCATTAGCTACTAGGATTAAACATTCATCTGAATCTTAAGTAAATTAATTTATTG
>JBAMHZ010036485.1:0-31591 GCA_037177395.1 Alpinia galanga
GATAACATGATCTTCTGTGTGACACCACACACCATGTTATCTACAATGTAGTGTATTAGACAATATGATCATGTGATACTTATTTCAAAATAAAGATGTTCATACAAAAGCTAGGCTTTTAGTATACATCCCAACAGATTGCAGCTTGTGTTCGAGCCTTTATGCCTGAGCAGTCGACTGACATTTGATGTCAGTCGACTGGTTAAGGTTAGTTGACTAGTGTTATGGTTATTCGACTGGTGATCCGACGTGGATAAATTATCCGACATGGATTGAACTATTAGAGAGATCTTACTGATAACGGATAGTTGATCAGTCGACTGATGAAGGCCAGTCGACTAATGAAGGGCCTAGTCAACTAGTGGAGCCCCCTTGTTCCCTTGAATGTAGGTTATAAAAGGAGATAAAGGGGAGAAAGAGGGCTTCCGATTCTTAGTGACTTGAAGGTGAATTGTTGCTGCATTCTAGACCTTCTAAGCTCTTCTTAGAAACCAAAAGTGCTCAAGCAAAGTTCATATTGTAAAGTTTTCTCTTTACTTGTATTTATTTGTAATACTTTTATATTCATACTTATTGCTTGTAATTGGTTGTAAGAAGGTTGCTCCACCTTGGTTTTGATCCTAAAGGAGGTAAAGCTACTGAAGTTTTGGTTTGAGTTTGATCCGCCTTAAGGATTACTATGGAGTAGGAGCTAGAGCTCCAAACTACGTTATATTGTTGTGTTGTGCATGTACTTTACTTTGTTATTACATCTATTTTTATTATTCTGCTGCGCACTAACGAAGTTTGTAGACGAGCACGACCGAATCGAGCGAACGATGTCATTTGTGGGAAACCGTTATTCACCCCTCTCTAGCAGCGATCAACGACCCAATACCTTTTTGGTTGATGATTTGTCATGCTCCGAGGGTATTATTTCCGCTAATTGGGAGGTATCCCACTCAGTGCCAGTATAATAAAAGATACCTAAGAACTATATGATTAGAGTAACTCGAAGAATTCAATAAATTGTCTATATTCATATAAGTAAATTTTATTATAAAATTGCAAAATGATATAAAAAGAAGATCAACGAAACAGAACAAGAAAACATTGAAATAAAAAACCTAACAAGGAATCAACAGGCCGAGATCATTGAGCTACTCTATGTCTAGCAAAACCAACTACAATTTCAAAAGGGATGTTTGTGCTTGCAAAATAAGAGGACTATAATTTCATTGAGTTGTCTGGAACTGAGAGCTTTAAGTATTTAAGATCATTTTTACAAAACGATAGAGAGATTGAGAGAGATATCTTATATAAAATACAAGCAGATGATTGAAATGGAGGAGATCGTCGAGTGTTTTATATGATCGTAAAGTATCTTTAAAACTTAAAGGGAAGTTCTACAGAACAACGTTTAAATTTGCTATGTTATATGACGTTGAATATTGAGCTATGACTCGAGCATATGAGCAGAATATGAGAGTTGTAGAGATGAGGATGTTAAGATAGATATGTGGACACACGAGAATGGACAAAATAAGAAATGAGAGCATTAGAGAGAAAGTCGGAGTTGCATCTATTGAGAAAAAACTCCGAGAGACACAATTAAGGTGGTATAGGCATGTATTTAGATGACCAATAAATGCTACAGCAGACGATGTGAAACTATGACAAATACGAACATCAAACGAGGAAGAGGGAGATAAAAAAAAAGACTTGGTTAGCAATAATAAAATAAGATGAAATTTATTTAAGTATAGATGATGTAAGTAGTAGGGGATAAAACCCAATGACGTAGAAGCATCCATATAGTCAACCCCACCTAGTGAGATAAAGCTTGTTGTTGTTGTTGTTGTTTATAAATTCCCTCAACTTCAAGATTGAGTCGTGTCTAGAATTTCTTATCGTAAAGATTGCAATGCCAACCATGGAGTATTTATACGCTTAGAAAAGATGTTACTACGTAAATTTGCTACAAATTGGCTGGCTTGTTTCCCTGTTAAATATTTCAACTTCATATACGCTTTCTTATCAATCTCTATACTTCTACATTTATAATTACTATCTTATGAGACTTATTTGTTTCATTATTTAGAGTTTGGTTTTAACATGCTATATTCGTTTTTTGTAGCATTCTTTCAGCAGAATTCATGCGTGCTTCCATACCTGATGGCAAGGTCGTTGATTCAATGATTTTATCAAGATTAATGAGTAAGGCTAGCGATCTTATGAAAGGAGTAGAGGACCAAGTATGTCAACCCTCATCTTTGTTCTTATGGTTTGTCATTTCTAATTTTGTAGAGAAAGTGGTAGTATTGAAGTTATAAATATGCATCTTGCTATTGATGTAAAGGAAGTAGGAAATGTTCATGGAGTTAGGGTTATGAACTAGAATTACAAGATAATTGTGATCTTTGATCCTGTGACTCATTATCTACTTCATCTGTTCCTGTATTGGATACTGACACTTAGACACATTTTGAGCGAACATTAATATTTCTATTAATCATATGTAAAATTTTGTATAAAAAATGTGCCAGACTCTTGGATCTGCACCGTCATCGTCGGCTACTTGTACCCAAGCTTGGGTAACAGATTGTGATATGCATGGCAGGTCTAGGTCCACTAATATCTTTCATCTGACCCTTTTGTTTTTATATCGACTTTGTTTCTTATATTTGGGTTATCAGCTCGTCCATAGAAAACAACATGGAAAATTATGCGTATACTTTTGTCTATGGTTTTCACTTTTATAATTATTATGTGAATCATTGATTTGTGGCATACCTTCAAGAGCATTTGATCCTTGCTAGACCCTTGTACACATTGTTCGTGTCTTTCTTAACATTTCTGAGCATATAATTACATGCTATTACCATTAGCATTGCAATTTCATATTTTTTAATCATGAAAGGCATAGAAAAATAAATGAATTTTAGATGAATCATGCTGAACTGGCATCCACATTTTAATGACATACTAGTGGAACAAAATTTTCTCCAACTTCAAATAAATCTGACTGAATCTATATGGGTGCTTAACACTTATAGTTTAGTTTCGTGCTAGCTGGTTTGAGCAAAGTATTTTATTATGCCTGCCAACTGATACGAGGAACAACTCAACATGGGAACCCTCTTTATGAAATCTTCCTCCCACCCCAAAATTTTTTGCTGTTCCATGAGCACCAAAGTGGCACAATCTTGTAATGTCATTCATGACTCTTTTATTGCGAGTCTTCTACTGTTTCATGAGACAAAAACAACCTGATTTGGTGGAGCTGTCTCATGAATTCTTCCGCCATGAGCCTTACCTAAGCACCAAAAGCTATGTGATTTCATGAAGCCATCTCGTGAGTACGTTCAGCCAGATCCACAAATCTTCCATGAGCAAAAGTGACGTGGTGAAATCAAATGCTTCCCTTTCTCCCTTCTTTCGCTGCTTCTTCTCCTTCCCCTCTTCTTCCACTGCCTCTCCTCTTCCCTTCTCCTTTGGCCTTCTCCAACACTGATATAGCAACACCTTCTCGATCTGGCTGAGGACTGAAACATTTCAAACCTTGGTGTTTAATGTATGAACCAAAGATTGCCTTTTCTAATGTGGTGACATTTTGCTGTATGTGAGCCATTGCAGTGTAGGCAGCCTAATGTGCAGCTCTATGTGAGTTGGGTCCATGCATGAGCCAACCCATGTAGGTTGAATTCAATCTAGTTAAATAAAGGATGGTCCAGTCAAACTGTCCACTACTAATATAAAACAGGAAGATAGAGTGCATTATGATGATAAGCATGCTAAAGATATTATGGTAGATTAGTACTAGAAAGAGCACTACTACCTTTTTACAAATTTTTTGCTTGGGGATGCAACTCTCAAACTCTTGTTTTTTAAATATTACCACTTGCATGTTACTGATACGTAATTTGTTGTATGTTAAGTGGTAGATGTAGAATTTTAACTTGTATTGCATTTTACGTGGTTGCTGTACAATTTCCTTTTTATAGATTGCTTAAGTTTATTAGTTTGATATATGATGCTGTAGTTGAAAAAATTTCATTTGTATGAATTTTGTAGGTTGATTTTTGAATATATTTTATGATAGATGTTTTCTTATATATTGTTTTGTGTCTTGACGGTATAGTTCTACAAGATATTCCAATTGTCTTTGGAGCTTGCATAAATTTCATATACTATATGTAGCACGTTGGCCACATAGAACATGTTTGATATTCAATGTGTTAATCGGAGACCTTAGGGATGGATGATACAAAATGTGAAAATATTACTAACTAGATATGTACGGAGGGAAAATTCCATTGTCACAACTCTCCTTTATACCTAGAAGATGGCTAACAAGAGAACTGATTATTTTTTTAGTTGCCAACTATTTTCCATTATGATATCAGTCAGTTTACTTGAATTATTTTGCAACAACTATCCTGTCAGTTGTTAGAATTAGTAGTCTTTTCCAAATTTCCTACCTTAGTATCTCTGATGTGTGTTTACTTTTCAATATTTTCTCTTCACTAATGTCAAATTCATGTTTACATCTATTGAAAATGCCTTTTTTGTTCTGTGTTTTCTTTTATCATTTGAAGTCCAATATTGTTGTAAGTATATCGATAATTTGCCTAAACTTCAATAGTCGCATGCACTAGGCTGATGTAAGTTGTTGCAAGTCACATAATGTACTATGTTTTACTTCAGGTGAAGTTAGAGGATGAGGAAAGCTCTAACCTTCAAGATCGTCTTCTTCCACTCATCATTGGTCTACTAAGAACAGCAAGTTTCCTTTCTTCCTCATTTGATTTTATTTTGATAGATATGTTATACTTGTTTGAAGTAACTGTGTTAATGTATATAGTTAATGTCACTTTCCTTTTTATTTATTTATTTATCTTCATTGTCTGGTTGTGTTTATTCCAACAATGGGGTTGGCCATCCATATTCATAGATTTAGAGAAATTTTAACTCTGGTTGTTTTGGTCTAATGTAACACTCTACCTTTTTCATTTGGCTTGGGATTGAAATTTGTGTTTTTCATTCCTATTTATTATCTTTTTAATTGTATTGTTCTTTTTCCATGTACTTTGATTTTGCATGGATAATGACTATTTCTTGTTCAAACAAAGGCATTAAGTATTGTTATGAGCCGAGGGTGTCGATCGCTAGTCGGAATGATCCAATGTCATGCTGTGTTGACACATTGTGCTGGTCACACCGTTTCTTGTGTTTGGTTTTTTGACAAAAAGAACGGAAGAAAACAAAGCTAGAGGAATTGGATGAAAGCCATCTTGGATCTTGACACCCGTAGACATCTGAAATTCAATTGACTATGTTGTTGGGTATGTCCCATTGGCACCTAGGCATCTGCAGCTTGTGAGCTTTGTGTATGCATGTGAAAAACTTAGATTTGTCTCTGCCACCCAATTGCACACCTCTGCCTCAGCCCCGTGTTTCTGTCTCTCATTACCCATGAATATGGAAGAAACTCTTATAAGAAGTTGACACCTGTATTGTGTATTACCTTTGTTGTGTGCTACTTGGTCATCCATCGTGTATGCTTTGGCTATGCCAACCAACATGGCATGCTATTTTAGAACGAGATTCAAACATTCAGCAACATTGGTTTAATTGTTGTTTTCATGATTTATCTCTGTACTTTTCATACCCTTTCCATTTAATTGTTGATTATGCTAACTAATGTGTTAAAGGAAAATATCTTCAGTAGTTTCATGTGGAATGGTGATATCCAAGTAATCTTTGTTTAGCTATGGTTTAACTAACACCTTCACTTTTCTTAAAGAAATATTTTGTTTCTTTCTAAGAGTATCTATATACTTTTATAGGCAAAGCTTCCATCTGTGTTGAGGCTGTACCGTGATACACTTATTACTGAAATGAAAGCTTCAATTAAAGCTACAGTTGCTGCTTCTCTTCCAGTTCTATTAGCTCGAACCATGGATTCTGATATGGTTACTGGGGATAGAGTTGGTGATTCAGATGGTCTGGCCAATTGTCATATTCTTTTGCATACATAAAGATCAATGATATTATTTTTTCTTGTTTTCATGTTCTTACATCTTGAATCAGGTGGAAGTTTGTCCCTTGCAAGCAAGCTGCGGAGTCTATCTCCTGAAAGCTTTGTTCTTCTTTTGAAGGCTATTTACAAAGTTGTGCAGGTAAAAGTATTTGGACATTATTCCATTTTCCATTCACTTGTGATATTTTCACATACAAATAGCTAGTCTATGTTACCCAGACCGGAATGCAAGTACTTGAAACAGTATGAATCTGGATGTCTGTCACCTCATCTTTATAAAAAAACTTTTACATTTGATCAGTTGGTGTCTTGTGTGACTGTGAATGGGATTGGGGTGGGGTGGGGGGTGTGAAGGTTGTGTGTGTGTGGAGGCGAAGAGAGTTAACATGTTAAAACCAATCATCACAATATTATGCTACTGTTTTGGTCAATTTTTTTACTTAAAATGTTGGCAGATCATGGGTCCTATATATGTACATATATGTGTGTGTGTTGACAGGAAAAACAAGATATATTCTCTCTTTTTGTGGGAATTTCCAGTCAACACACACACATATATGTACATATATAGCCAAAATGTTGAACGTAGGATGAATATGTCAACTTGGGATGTTGGAGTATATCCTTCTCTAAGCAAACAAGGGATCTGAAATTGTTCAAATGTTTCAAATATCCACTTTGCTTAAGCGGTTGGAATTGTTCAGTGCATTCTGATAGTTCTTGTCACTGAAATAGAAGAGAAGGACCACTTTTTATCCTTTTGGTTGGGGTGGGTGGGGGGAGGAGGGGCCTAATCAACCTAGTTATCCGTTCCGTGTATGACTTGAGAGAAGAATTTTTTTTATATAATTGATCTATCAAGTACCTACTTAAAATTGGACCTTTCAGTTTGACCAAATTAGCTTTTCAATATTATTCGCCAGTATAATCTAGGGTAAATTACACTTTACTCTCAAAAAGGTTTTAATTTATGTTAATTGGACTCGGATATGAGTATGTAACTTCCAAAATCGAAATGTTCCACATTACTACTTTTATAATTTTCACACGTGATGAATAGGGATGTTGTATGCTCACTTTCAGTGTCTAAGAGGTTAGGCGACAAGTCCAAATATGTCATTTTAATATTACTCTTCCCTATCTTCCTAAAATGCACTTAACACCATTCTAGTGTCCAATCTATCCTAACTTATGCTAGCTAGATTATTTTAAAATAAAAGCATCCCTATCATTATGTTTAAATTTCATTAAAATTTATAAAAAGGTAAAAAAAAATCTTTGCTAATCCCCCATAAAAATGTGTCTTCCTATTTTCCAGTTCCAAAACTGTTGGCCAGGGCAACATTTTGAGCACTTTCCTTTTCTTGCTCTCTTCCCCTTAATACTTTGATCTTTCCTCTTCTGTCCCGTTTCCCTTTCCCCTTCTTTTGCTCTCCTGCTCCAACTTACTTCGTGCCTATTCTCTTTTGGTTACTAATCTCCCTCATGTCTTATACCATTTCTACCATCACCTGAGGGGACAATATTGTTTGCCACAATCACTGTCGCTTTTGTTGTAATGACCACTTTGCAACCTTAACTGACCTAGTTGATCCATTCTCTGTTTGACCTCCATCTTGCCATTAACTTGGTCTCTTTTTCCAACCTCAACAATTTCTCTTTTTCCATTGTCCTTTTTCAACCGCAACTTTCTCTCATTCACTATTGTCCCTGTAACTAACAATGTAGATTCCCAATAATATTTTCCATTAACTTGGTGGCTTTTTTCAACCTCAACAATCTCTCTTTCATTATTGTCCCTGTAACTAACAATGTATATTCCCTGGCTAAATCTCGATTGCAATTGTCAATCTGCAAAAGATTGGCTGAATATGCTATAGCTAGATTGGGTAATCAGATTCCTGATTAAAAAAGAATCCAGATTAAAGAATTGCCAATTGGATTATTGCAATTGACCAACCCTTCCTACTTTCTTGAAAAAGTTCATACAGTTTCAATTGTCCAATCTGTAATCAACAAGGCCTCCTGCTCTACTTGAAGTGGTCCACCCAATTGCTTCCTGAGGTGGAGTGCCACACAGGTTTGAGGTGTTGAAGCATGGCTCCTATACCATGTTATACAAAAAAAAAAGAAAGAAAGAAGAAGAAGGGATTTTTCTCTTAAATACACCCCTTTACCTATGTATATTATCTTATTGTCATCTTACATTTACACCCATATAGGTTCTATATTTATAGATAGAATCCTGTCTACTACAATTAGGTCCTTAACTATGAACAATTATGATGCTATCATATGCAAATTGTAGATCAATAGTGTGGTTATTAGCCTTTATTTGCTTGTTCTAATTGTGCAAACTTTACTGTTTATTTGTACCTACTTCTGAAGAAATTTATTTCATGATTGTTCAACTTTCATTATATGCCTTTTTAATGGCTTGCCTATTTCTACATCTTGTTATATTCACTTATACAATTTTCAAGTTTAATTTAGGACTGTTTGTGCATGATCTGTTACCATTTAGTGAATACAGGCACATTTGACTCGGGCTGCAGAAGTTAAAATGATTGTTGAGTTGATTATGGGAAATGTTGATGGTTGTTATGCTGTTGAACCTAGTGTCGCTGCAGTTGCACATGGTACTGCAGAAGGTTCCCAAGAGAACAATGGTCATATTGTTCCACATGTTTCTCATTCCCTTTCCAGAAATCCTCCTAAAATCTCATTGATTCAAGGAAAAGCTAATGATTCAAGTCCAAGCACATCCAAAAATTTTCGGTGAGATTTTGGTTTGATATGATTTCATAATGTTACTAAATCCTATATTGTCTGTGAAATTCCATCATTCCCAATGTTTTTGGATGATAACTTTTTTTTTTAGTGTTTGTTGCTCTTGATTGCTCAACAAGTTTCTTCTAGAAATTTCTTGTATTCTCAATTGGTTTCTAGTAGTTACTTTCCTGTATGCTTGATTGTTCTCATTCTGCTTGTAGAAAGACATTTTTAGGTGGTTTGCACAATTCCTTTATGAAGCATTTACTTGGAGGGAAAGTTGGTAGAATGGGAAGCTGATGAAAAACTTTGAAGAAAAAAATTGTTCTTTGTTTATTTGCACATAAATTGGGAAAGGCAGAAATTGTGACCTTCACGGTCATCTTTTAAAAACTAATCCATCCAAAAACATGAAGAAACCTAAAACGAAGAAAAAACCAATAAAAATGGAAATTTCTTTCTTCCTTTTACTGTGTTGTAGTAAACACTGAAATAGTTGAAAAAAATGACCACTTAAACTTCCTTCAGTCCTCCATCTATCCAAATAAAAAATTTATTTTTGTTTTCTTTCCCACTTCATCTTTGACTTTTCCATTCCCGTCATTTTTTATTTCCTTTTTAAGTAAATAATATTAGAAAATTTCTCTATACATTATGTATACTATGGATCTATCATGTAGTAACTCTTGGTTTGTGCTAAATGATTATTCTTATTGGGAAAGATTAAGTCGCAGCTATTTTGACTTCAGTTGGATGAGTGTTGTTGGTTTCTTTTATTCCATTGAAGATATCGAACAAACCTAAAGAAATTATTTATTTAGTTAAGCTGAGCAATTATTATGAATAAACTATGCTATCTTCTTTTATGACAACTTAAGTTGCTTTAAAATAGGGAAATTGCAGACATGTTTTTTTTTTTAATGTAAGTGAAACACTTAAAGGATTAACACCGTCTGCAGGATTATAAGAATTTAGTTGTGCTATTATTTTCTGAAGCACTTTTGTTACATTTTTTAATCCTTTTGATTTACACTCAACATTCCTCACCTCTCAAAGCCCTGTTAAAAACTATCAGGTGAAAAAAAAATCTCTTTCTTAGCTGATAGAAACCCTGCCAATTTCATCATTTCCATGTACTATTATGTTTTGAAAACTTTCCCTCATCATCCGTTAATTTTTCTGAATTGATATTGTATTCAATTTTCTTAAAGCATGCCCTTGATGTTAAACATAAATTCCTCAAAAGTGTGTTCTGATCTTAGGTAATGAAAGTGCCAATTAGATTTTTGTGGGACTGGATAACTAGTGAGGATATTTATAGTTGGTATTATTTCATCTGAGAATAATGAACATTCAGATATTTAGGAAGAACTAAGCAGCCACTGGTTGAAATTTCCAAAAACCCAGAATACTCAGTTAGTACCGCCCTATGCTATAAAAAAAATTCTAGAATTGGTGTTGCTCCGTCCATGGCTTAAAATCCCTTGCCATGCAAAGCAGCATGGTCAAAACTTACTGCTATGATAAAGGACCAACATTTGATATTGGCTTATATGGAGAATCTCTCGTTCCATCTGTGCTGGCCTTGCTAGTGAGTTTCATCCCCTGTTGACACTCAAGATGCTTTGGCACATTTCTAAGTGCGTCAAGATAAATTAGCAATTTTTTTTACCTTTTCTTTAAAATTCTATTTCAATTGATTATCCAATCATTGTAGTTTTATTTTTAAAAGTAAACTACTTAAGGTGAAGAGTATTAAGGGAGTAAATCTCATCAGAATTCATTTCTACATGCATGGAAGAAAAAAAAAGGGTGTAAAATCATTGTTAATTCAGGTATCTAACTAATATAGTCTTATTTTAGAATTAGATGATTTAAATCAGTGATATTTAAATGAGTAAAATTCAATGAGTAAAATCCTTTTAAATTCATCTCGATACTCTTCAATGCATGCCAAAGTGTCCTGAGTGTCGACTTTGTATGCACCAAAACCATATTGCTCCATATAAATACCAAAACTTTGTTATGAAATGATATGTTAAAACTTGGTTTTATTTGATAATCAATAGACTATTTAAACTTGAAAGAAAAAGCTTATTGATACTATATTTTTCTAAAGCATGAAAACTTTTAATGCTGGCCTACACTATGGTAAAGCATAACACAAGACTCACGTCTTTTAGTGGGTTGCATTTTAGCTTTGAATTTTGACTTTTTAATTAATCCAATCTTGAGTTAGAAAAATAACAAATCTAATATAACATGTATTTCTAGTTGGACATAACTTTAGTCAAATGTTTAAACTAAGGTTTAAAGTATTGTTTCATGTCAAAGAATCTGTACTTTGCCGAAGTACTTTTTGGGTACCATATTTTGTCGAGCCTTGGCAACCTTGAGCATGCATCAAAGCGTGCCAAAATGAACTAGGATGAGATTTATTGTTTTAATTTTCTTTTTTGCTTGGCTTTCTGACTTCCAAAAATATGATTATAATAATTTGATAATCTATTGAATTGAAATTTTTGAGTAAAAAATTATAAATATAACAAGTATCTCAATCATTGTGCATATTATTAAAGCTAGATTACTAGAGCATTAGGTATGATTTGCTTATTTAGACACCTCATAATAGCTAAAGATTAATTTAATAATATTTTCCAAACCATCCTTTTAATTGCTTTTTTATGTTTTGCAAATATTCATAATACTAATCAGTCAAAATTTTCATGCTCTTTGGTTTTACTTTTTCCCAAATCATGCTCCTTAGGTTTGAAGATCCCAAAAGGCACACTTTTACTTTCTCTTTTTTACATACCAAAAATATCCCCAGATTCACAATTTTTTTCCGTCTGCAATGTTTTTCTTGAGGGACAAAATTTTAGTGTTTTGACAAAGAAGAGCATATTTTATGTATGAACAAAGTTAAACAAATCATTTCACTCGTATATGATTCTTATAAATTTAGTCTTATCTTGGTTATAGGATCTTACATTTCTGGAATTAAAAGTTTGATAATCATGCTTGTAATATTGCATACATTTTATAGTTGAATATGTTATTAGGAGGGATACTTTTGTTTTCAGAATTTCTTTAATTGCAACACACTTGCAGGTCCTTTTTTATAATGATATGGTTGTTATACACTACAATACAATTGTCTCATGGGAAATTTAAATTGCTATCATTAATTTTCAGTGCTGATGTACTAAGAGAAAACACAGAAGCTGTATTTGCTGCTTGTGATGCTGCTCATGGAAGATGGGCAAAACTACTTGGTGTCCGCGCCCTCCTTCATCCCAAATTAAGACTTCAAGAATTCTTACGCATTTATGACATAACCCAGAACTTTATAGCTGCTACAGAGAAGGTAAGTTTGAATTTCTGTTTTTTTTGTGATTATTAAACTGATTCATAGGCTTAGTAAAAAAATTGAAATTACTCCTTTTTTCTAGATTGGTGGAAGATTGGGTTATAGTATTCGCGGTACTCTTCAGTCACAGTCAAAGGCATTTGTTGACTATCAACATGATTGTCGAGTGAGTCATAGGAAAATTAATGGAAAACATTATGTTTCTTGAAATTAAGTATATATTCAAATTCATTCTAAAGTACCTAATTTTGTTGCACGTAAAAATATGTTTATGATAATTATGCTCCATACTGAATTTGCCTTGTCGGTTCTGTATAGATGACCAAAATCAAGGCAGTCCTCGATCAGGAAACTTGGGTTGCGGTGGATGTCCCTGATGAATTCCAGGCCATAGTTATATTTTTGTCTTCTGCTGATGTATCAATAAACAATAGCGAACTGTTGTCAAACAATCCCAATTCTAGGACCGTTGAAACAGCTGTTGTTTCTAACCAAGACCATACGATTCAGAAAGAATCTGACCAAGCTGCAGATCACGATAAGCAAACCTCTTCCCCCCTATCAGCTGCGGTAAACCAAAATATCATTGTAGAGTCTACACCTAAACAGAATAGCAATGCTAGCTCAAATGAACACGGAAGATCAGCTTCTCAAATGCTCATGTATCAAGGTGTTGGCTATCACATGGTAAACTGGTTAGTTACCCGTTCAATAATCTATTTTAAGCATCCAGACAATCCTGCCTTTGCCTCTAGAAAGTAAACAGTTAGTTTAGTTGTCTGTTTTATATTACTCTTTATGTTGTTAATTTTGTGTTGCAAGTTCTTTAAACTAATTCCATAAAATAATCTGATGCAGTGGCTTAATATTGTTAAAGATGTTATCAGAGTATGTTGATATTAGTAAATTCCTGCCATCATTGTCATCTGAAGTGGTTCATCGTGTAGTGGAAATATTGAAGCTATTCAACATGAGGACTTGTCAGCTTGTTCTTGGAGCTGGTGCAATGCAGGTTTGCTTTGGTTAATTCCTTAAACAAAGTTGTTAAGTCGGAATCACAATTACTTGTTGCTATGATAAAATCGGAGGCCTATTCTTTGACTAAATTGTTTATGCCAAAAATTACAGTTATTTGATTGGTTTGTTATCATATCAATCTATACTATGACTTTTCATTCTCACATGCGCTTTAGCTTTTGCTTCGGATGACAATCAAACAAAAAAAAAAAAGCTTTATACTAAGAGCTGCCTGTTGTTTTAGTCACTTAGATAAATGTTGTAATTAGAATGAATATTTTCATAGGGAGAAAAGACAAAATAAATTTTCATTCTTTTGGTTCAATCCCGTCCTTTATCAATTCTTTTCCCAGTCTCCGTTGTCTCCTCTTTAAATGTCAATGGCTGATGATATGTCAGGAATATATTGAAGGGGAGAGGGACATCAAGGTCTGAGCAGATCAATCCATCTGGAGGCAAAGGAGGGATTTAAGGGAGTGAGAGGGGAGATTGAGTTCCATCTTCCATGAGGTCAGAAACAGTAACATGGAGGGAGCTTCGTGCACCGGATTGCCCTTTAGGATAGTTTATTGGCGTTCATTGCTTGCTTATTGCTGGGAGTTGTCCAATGCCTTCTTAATTCATGCTAGTGCCTGTTTATATTGAGGTTTACAATCTTGTTCTGTCTGGAGGTGTTGGTCCTAGTTGTAACAGGATGGTTTTGGTGCCAACTATGTACTGTGTGCTAGGATGAGGTAGTGTTGATTGAAACTGGCCAAAATGAGCAATGAAGAGGGTGGTGGAGAGGAGGAAAAACAAGTGGAAAAGTCAGGATGAGACTGATGAAGAAGAGTGGGAGGGTTTGGAATAAGAAAGAAACTTGTTCAGGCTCATCCATGGCAGGGCACAACCTAAGATTCCTGCATCTTCTGGAGAATATTTTCTACCAGTTCTCTAGCAGGGTGACAAATCTTTGTCGGTGCAAAGATCATCCATTTGTGCTTGCTCTCTGTTGTGATTCCACCACGTCCCTAAATAACTGCCTGGTGTCTGTTTTCAATGCCATTTTAGTTCTGTCAATATCTGGGAATAGGTTTGTCTGGCTTGTTCCGAGTGATCTGGAACAGTATTTAAGTCAATGGTGTGGTCTTTTATGACTTGTGTGCATAGCTTGTTCTCAGGCCAAGCTACACCATTGGATTATAAATTTTGTCTTTACTTGGTACTGTACCATCCAAAGTTTTGAAGAATGTATTCCAAGTGGCAGGTGGTTGGGTCATTTGCTTGCTCATACGCGATGTGAGCATGGATGAGAATGCTTATGTAGTTCATATTTCAACAATCAACAACTATGCTCATTTAAAGTGACACTTTAGTTATTCAAGACACCATCAACATAAAACATCCATGAGAGTTATCCTCATAATATAGTGACATTTAGGTTATCAAAAACAAATCTGCTGATCATTGCTCTTGCCTTCCTGTTTTCAGATATCAGGTTTAAAGTCCATAACTTCGAAGCATTTAGCTTTGGCCAGCCAGATTGTCAGTTTTGTTCATGCTATAATACCAGGTAAACCAATGATCATTACTGTGTTTTAAGAGTTATATCCTGCCATCATCTTGTTCTTTTAATATATTCAGAGCTGTAATCAAAGTGTGCTTCATTCTAATGGGTGAACTTTATTTCTTATATTGGATCAACTAGATATGTTTGATCTTCAAATTTCAATTTTGAAGTTCCATCATTTTTAGTCTTCTTGTGTAGTTTGGATAAATATCCTTAAAACTATTAATCAGCTGAACAAACACTTAGTTTGGTGTTTTCTTTTTGAGTTGTTGTGGATATATTTATCTATTAAAAATGAGAAAGTTTATGGTGGTCTCAAATTATTACTAATCTTTATGAGAACTCAATTAACATGATCAGGGGTGCTCATTATGTATGCATTGTGGCTATATCTGTTTTATCTTTGATTGTTTGAATCTCAATTGGATAGCCACTCGTTTTCTTTAGTCTCTTCTCTTTTCTAGGTTTTTACTGCTAATTGTGTCACTTTTTGTTCTCCTTTGCGAGCATGGTTTTTCTTTTGCATTGCAAGTGACCAGAAATTGAGTCATGGAAATACATTAAGGATAAGTCATAACCATCATTATTTTCCACTTATACAGGATCCAATATTAATTCAATGGAAATTCTCATCTTGCTTATCTATCTTTTCCGACGAAGTAAAGGCTCTCTCTTTCGTTTTGTTCGGCTCTATGATGTTGACATGCCTGAACAGTCATCTTCTACTTTTCCAAGTTTTAGTATTGTTATGCTATATAGACTATTAGGTGCATTTATCAATTATGTTATTTACTATTCATCTTTTCCCCTTCCTATATGTGCACGACATTTGCTCTTTGAGTGGACATCTGACATTCCTATAGTATTGATCAAGGAAAAATTCTAGAAACAACTTTATTGGGTTCTCAGATCTATGCCCATATTGTATATTTGTTGGCAAGAGTTAAATAACAGCTTATAAGTATACTCTGCTGATACTTCACTATTAAGGTACACTGTACTTAGTTACTTGGGTGTTGAGTTCTTTTTTTTTCCAGGTCAGAATTAGTGGTTATAGAGCTGTAGATTATATACTTTGTAGTTTTACACCATACTTCAAATTGTTCACTTTGCCTGGTGAACACTTTTTAGGTTAATTATTTGTGTATTTGTCACATTGTAACCTTAATTAATGAAGTAGTTGGAGTCCTTGTCTTAATCTTAGTTCTCTTATAGTGTCAGGCTTTTATTTTATTTTTATAAATTTTTTCTCATATATCATCCCTCAATTACAGAAAATTTAACCAATTTTCAGATCTACATAAAAGCCAACGTAGATTTCTGCTGAATGTGATTGTTGCTTTTCCTTTACTGCTATCTTATTATATTCCACCATTTACTTGGTCATGCGTGGGTCAATTTTTGTAATGCTAATTTTTGCACATTTTTTGATGTGTGAACATGAAGAAATTCAACGTGTTCTTTTCGAGAAAGTACCTGAGGCCCGCAAAGCATTGCTTGCAGTAGAGATAGAAAGAGTGGCACAGGTATGACCATATGATAATAATGAAGTTGACTTTTTTTTGTGTAAGAACTTGCAAAATTCCTGTTTCCTGTAGATTTGCATGCTTTCCGTAATCAACTTCTTGCAAAGGTTGCTATAGATAGAGAGTAATAATGAATTAGACAATTTACAACCGTGCAATTGTGGATATACTGGGTAAAGAAGAATAAAGCAAGTAAATGAAAACATCTTTATGTTTGGTTTATAGAGTGAAATTAGAGGAGTGGCTTAGTTATTTCCAGGGAATGAAATAGAGTAGGAGCAGAATAGTTACTATATTCCTTGGTATGGCTTATGAAATTAAATAAACTAGGCATAGAATAAAAATATATATCTGTAGTTTGGTTCATGGAATGGAATGTATGTTCCATTCTCATTTCTCTAGTTATATTATAGAAAAAATAGTAGACAAGAAATAGTCTCCTCCATATAAAAATATCCCAAACAAGAAATGATCTTCTTGGAGTTGGCCTACTCTATTAATCTCTCATTTTTCTCGCTCAGCCCATCTGTTTCTTTTAATTCACTCAACTTGCAAGGCCCATCCACCTATGCAACTTGTGCATCTCACATTTCCCATCAGCTCAGTTGGTCCATCCGACCTCTTGGTTCTCCCATTCTCTCAGTTCACCCAGCTTGTCTTACTCATCTAGCCATCTGGTTCATGGTATGCCGAGCTAGCTCATGATACATTCTTTGGATGGTGGAATGGATTAGGAATATATTCCTTGGAATTGCAAAAAGAAGAGTTAAGAAGCATCATGAAGGAACAACAGTTCCTTGAGAGTTGATATTCCAAACGGCAATTCCTTGAGAGTTCCAAATTCATATAGCAAAAAAAACAAAGGAACAATTATTCCATTAGAATTTTTGAGTATAATAGCTATTCCTGCAAACCGAAGACACCAATGTTTGTATTTCAGTCCTGCCTATGTTGATTACCTATAGGCCTCATAGCAATATTTATTGCAATGAAATAACTTCTACGAAAAAGGCCCTTCCCTTAATGCTTTGTTTATGAGATAGCATGTGGAAAATAATGAATGAACAAGTGGATATATGAACCTCCCCTTATTTACCCTTATTTACTTAAGTGGAAACTGATTTGAGATGGATTGAATGGAAGAAAAACAAACCATCTGTTCTATTTCATCGTTACTTTATTTCCTTGGGTTGAAACTATTGTGGGATGGAGTGATGGTAAGAAAAAGCAACCATCTAACTCTCAACTTTCCTTCCACATGAAAATTTATAATTTGTTTCTGTGTTACATATATGCAAATCACTAAAGACATCCTAAAGTAAAACTATATAACTTTTTCTTATGCAAGTATTAAGATGCACCATGTTCTTGTGCCTTATCTTATATATGCCCTTGTCCTCACTCTTTAAGGGTAGTGCACGAAGTTCATGCC
The DNA here is from genome assembly GCA_037177395.1 of Alpinia galanga. Classification (NCBI taxonomy): domain Eukaryota; kingdom Viridiplantae; phylum Streptophyta; class Magnoliopsida; order Zingiberales; family Zingiberaceae; genus Alpinia; species Alpinia galanga. The sequence continues at coordinate 17,689 of JBAMHZ010036485.1, forward strand.
AATGCGACGTATTGGAGAAGGGTCGGAGTACATTGAGTCTATTGTATACAGTCTTATCTTGCATTATAAGAGATTGATTCTGCGACTCGAATCTGTGACCTCAAAATCATACAACAACAATTTTACCATTGCACCTTTGTCCTCACTCTTATGTCTTAAATTTCTACCGATGTTTTTCCTTATTACGTATTAATCTTTTCAAGTAGTGCTGCAAGATGGTGTTGCTTCTTCAGTAATAGTATTTTGGATCTGTTTCTTTGTTTATTTCCCCTTTCATGTCATAAATTTAAATATTCCTTTTCTAAAAAACATTATTCATGATGTGTTCATTTGTTAAATATGTCTATATAAACACAGGACTTTAAGGTTCATCGAGATGAAATTCACATGAAGCTGATACAGATAATGAGAGAAAGGCTGCTTGCGAATCTACGCAAACTACCTCAGATTATTGAGAGTTGGAATGCACCTGAGGATAATGATTTACAACCGAGTCAGATTGCTCGATCTATAACAAAGGTTAATGATTTATAAACTTGCTCTTTGGTTTTGTGATAGAGAATGTCTTTCGGCACTCAGAGATGAATGTATCTTTATGTCTCTCTTTTAGCTAAGAAGCACCATTTTGGATTCCAACCATTATAGGACTTTTTAATTATTTAATTTGCTGTGATGTCTTACTGAATTAGATCATTTTTCTGATCATTTTTACTGTTATATAATTATGGAACATCTCACCAATGAAAGCTCTTGAACTAGACATTTAGTCCGTTTCTTGTTGCAAAACCTTTCCACGAATTGAATTTGGAATTTTTTTAATCAAAACATACTATGGTGCTAATTTTTCCACATTCCAATAGCTACTGGGTACTAGTTTATTGTGGTTATATTTACTTCTTTTGTCAGGTTATCTGATTGGACATTCAATTGTGGAACCTTTTTCCTGCAGGAAGTTACTTATCTACATCGCATCTTATCTCAAATTCTTCTTGAGGCTGATGTTCATGCTATCTTCAGGTCTATTCTTTAAGCTAAGAATTTAAAGTACGATTGAATTGTATAGTGTATGTTCAATATTTTAACAATGTTTGTAATTAGCTAGAGGAACCTTGTCAAGTTATGCTCAAATATAACACCTTGACTATTAGTAGGCCTTGTTAGTAGGTATTCTAAATCATCATACAAACTTGTGAAGTACACTACTTTGAGTTATTTCCACTGCTTATCACAACCTGTCCTGTATGTACTTTTTCTAAGAATAAATTGAAATTGGCTATATCTCAGATGAGCATTAAAAATGTCTTTTTAATGGCGACCTTTCTAAAGATGTTTATGTGGAGCAATCCTATGTTATGTTGCTTACGATAGATTAAAATATATATACCTAAACGGCAATTTATGGTTCTTGAATGTGATCTGAGAAGTTCTCTTAGTAAGTCATGCAAGTCAACCTCAAGTGTAGCAGGTAATTCACTTTTTGTTCAGGACAACACCATTGTATTCTAATTTTGGTAGTGTTGATGACATGTTTGATGTGTAGGATATATAGATGGCACATATTATCTTGAAACAAAATTTATTGATGATATACTTATAATAGGAAATGATGTGTAGGATATCATATATATCACAAATTATCTTCAATCAAAGGTTGTGTTATTAAAGATTTCAAAATACTTCTTTACTTAATAAAGAAATTACTTACAGTTCTCAAGGAACATAGCTGTCTTAAAAAAAACATGCAGAATTAAAATATGCAGAAACTCTTAAGTATCTATAATCAATATAATCTATGGTTAGAAGTTGATGACTTTGAAGGCTCCTGTTACCAAAGACTAATAGGAAAACTCATTTATCTCACAGAACTTGGCCGGATACATCCTTTGCCGGTGGTGTTGAAAACGAATTCATCTATGAAGTGTTACTAGGAGGCAATGTTAAGAATCCTTTAGTAGATGAAATAATCTTCAAAATAAGGCATACTCTGTATGCAAGAAGCATGGACACAAATATTAACGTGTTCTTAAATGCCAATTATGTTCGACCAAATATTGATAGAAGATCCGATTTTATACATCTATTGGAGGACTTCATTGATTTAGTGATGTCCTAGAAGATTAGCACACCATACACAAACAACTACCTTACATTTTTAACAAATCTCTTTGTACCATTGTTTAAAATCTCGATCCATGCCGGGCGATACGGGCGGAATATATTGTTCCGCTCGCCGCCCAGCATGGTACAGGCTCCCGCAGGGGCCACGGAGGCATTGCGCGGCCTATGCGGGGGCTGCGGAGGCATTACACGGCCTCCACGGGGCTGCGGCGGCGTCTCGCAGCCTCTGCGGGGGCCGCGACGCCCGAAGTTTTATTATAGAAGTTATTATTTAATAATCAACTCCTCAAAATATAGTTTAAACTATATACGATTTAATAATCAACTTCTAAAACTATAGGTCAAACTGTAGTTAGGTCAATTAAAATTTAATAAAACTATTAAAAAATATTTCATAAATTATTTTAAAATTTATTTTATTAATTTATATATTATGATTGATAATTTTATTATTATTAAAATTTATTTTAATTTTTTTAAACATTAAATTAATTTTACTATTACAAATAATTTTTTGATTTTTTCCATAATTATTTTGTTTATTTTTAATATTACAGTTAAAAAATTTATTTTTAATTTATGTATTTTATATTTACAAATTATCGAAATTTATCAATACGGCATGAAATCATATTGAAATTGTATTGTTCCGATAACAGACTGAAATCAAGATACGGATCGAAATTTTAAACCTGGTTTTGTATTATTCCAGACATGTCTCTATGCAATAAGCTACTGCTTGATTTATATCTCTATGTGACAAGCTGGGCTTGATATAGATCTATGCTCGAGCTTGTTCCACATTGCCAGAACATTTTTATTAGATCTTTTCTATATTCTACCATGTTTTTATGGGACAAATTAAACTACTGCAATGATCAACCAAAGTGATGACTACTAGCCACTAATTTGAATCCTCAGGCTGCACTGAGCTTTGGCTTTCTCTTAGAAATGGAGTAGCAACTAACAAACAACAAAAACCCAGTTGTTTCTTATTTCTCCTTTTTGATAAATTATTATTGCTTACCTTTAATTTATTTCTAATTGCACCTTTTTGCTTGGTATTCTGGTTTACAATATGGAGACTAACTGATGTGACAAAATTCATCTCATTAATTGCATCTTTCTGCGGCATGAGAAAATTCTGAGACTTTTTGTGACTAGTGTGTTCAGTATCAGATACAACTTCCTGTTTCTATTATTGATTTTATGCAGCTTTATATCTTTGTTCCATGGATCCTGCTCTTTTTACTATGGAAACTAATCTCTTCTAAAGCCAGTACTCTGAACAGTTGGCGTAGGGTTTATGATAGGCTAATATTTGCAGGCAAGTGGTTCATATTTTTCATTCCCACATTTCAGAAGCATTTTCAAAATTGGAGCTTAGCACTCCCCAAGCAAAAAACAGGTGAGCATTAACCATATCTGCGGATTGACTGAATGCACCTTTAGCTAACATCAATACATGTTTTTGTGTTTCAATTCAGACTTTGCCGTGACATTCAGCATATTCTCGGTTGTATCCGTAAATTGCCTTCTGATAGTTGGGAAAAAGCAAGTGTGCCTAATTTTGGTCTTCTTGATGAATTGTTGGAAGAGAAATATGGAACAAAAGTAGGATAAAGATCTAGTGAAATTTTGCTAGCCACATATGAGATTGTTGAAGGAAATGTTTATTTTTGGATTCAAGCTAATACTTGAATTCTGCTTGTCTGTAAAATTGCACAGGTAATTGTTAATTACTTTTTAATATTTTTTCCATTTACTTTTCCAACGTAGAGCATTTTATCTCATTATATTTTTCAATCAATACAAATTATGAAGAAGCTGTAAAGTTTATGTAATTATTGAGGCTGTTTCTTTTTACCACTCTGTTTACTTACATTTTGAGGTCCAGGAAATTTATACCAATGCATCCTGGCACAACACTCCTTTTTCAAAATCCTTTGGATTTTAATAGCATATTCCTTTTATTTCCACTGTTTGAACTCAAGTAGATCTTTTGGCATTTCATGAATCTATAATTTAATCAATTTCACACATTGATAGATTAAAGTACATCTTTGGGCGTCTGTACTGATTGGTGTAGTTCAATGAAGGTTGTTTAATGATTGACAACAAATTGCAATTATCATTCTTTTCCACGATGGAAATATTTGTAGATATGAATTGATCTAATAGATGCAAACACTTTCTGGTGCACCTTAGTATATTCACTACAATGTCGACTATCTTGTCTCATGATTCTTATCTTATTTTACATGTCTATAGATCTTCTAATTTATTTCATTGTCACTATAGTTATTATATGGTTTAATTCATTCTAGATTCTGCACGTCAAACTAAGTCTTGTTTACTAGTGTCATTTTAACATGGCTAAGGTTGATTTAAGAGTTATATTTGTTTGTGTATTGGTTTTTGAAGAATTTCTAGTGTGACAGGATTGGAAAATATGGAAAGGTGGCAAAATGATGGCTTTCCTTACTGTTAGTTTCCAGATAGCTGTTCATCTAGCTATTGATGATACTCTTACCTGGCCATATAAATATCTCTGTACTTTGAACTGGTTTTCTCCTGAATTTCATGAATTGCCACAGCTGCAACATGGATCTCCTTGGTGGTTATTCTTGAGGAAATAACTACTAGCCTGCCTCTGTTACAGTGGTTCCTTATCAACATGTATTCTTTACGGATAAGGAGAGCATGTTTGTTTTTTTTGCAACAGCAAGTAATTCCCTCTTAGAAACTACTGATATTATTTGAGATGTTCTCAGAAGATGAAGACTCGTTGGTCCTATAGGCAGGAATCTATAGGGTTTTCTTGCATTTTTTAGTTAAAAGAATGACAGGGATGTTAAAAGTAATGCAATCGTTAAAATGATTTGTTTCCAATGTCAATATATGTATTAGTTTACGACCTTTAAATGTTTTCCTATCATGATAGGAATGTCTAAATAAACTTATTAAAGTAATGTGTTTTGAGGACTTGCAGACGCTACTATATTCGTTGGTGGAGGTATACAAGGTGGTTATCACGCATATCTTGGCGTGCCAGCGATTATGGGGGTGCTACTGGATTGGCCGCTTAGATTTAATCAGACATTTTTTTGCTCCCACTTAAGCATTTGATATATTCAAGCCCCTGGTTCCTTTCTGGATACAGTGATAATTTTCGAGCTACTCTTCAGGGAAACACTCGCAAAATCCAGATTTTTTTTTTGGCATCAATGTAAATTCAATATTTTGTTGAAATATTGTTTGTCTACAGGTCATATTGCAGCGGTTTTTCTGGCACTAGGCCATTTTATGAGTTGTCTGTAAAAGTTATGCACGCCATCATTTAAAAGATGCTTCAATACTTAGAAAGAATAAACATGCTGTTAGCGCGTCCACAGGTTGTGTCGCAGTCAAGTTAGGTTATGATGCTTCTCCTTGTTACCTTGGGCCTACTGGTAAATTTTGAAGAGTTGTTTTTCCGTTTTCATGATCACTTTGATTGTGATAACACAAACTTGTTTTATAACAATTGTCAAATTAGTTTCTCCAAATCTATAGTTTGGGATGCTTTTTCTTTCTACAAATGCTGCACTTTTTTCGTAACCACAAAACGTATTAAGGTATGTAGAGATTACTTTTTACATAGCCAGGCAACGTACTAAGCTATGTAGAAATTTCTTATCGAACTTATACCATTAAAGAATACTTTTACGCTTCCAAACAAAAAGAGAAATTTACTTTCTAGCAGTTGTATTTTTGGCTTCTACAAGTTTCATCTGCATGAGGGGCTGGAGGCCACCAAAATCGGATGTTTGTTCAGGAGTGTGATAGGCAACAAAATAAAGTTTAAGAACTAAAGGATATATAAAATAAAAAAAAAATTATAACTTTTCAGATAAAAGAAAAGGTAACTATCATAACCTGCTACAAATTCAAATCTCAAAATAATACATCTTAGTTTTTGAGTTTGAAATATTCTAATTGAAAAAAAAAAATAGTCAAACTAGTTGATGGACTAAAAACCCAGTTTAGTAAAAAAGAACACCCGACAAAAGATGATGAAGGGTATCTGTTTTTGATAATTTCAATCATTTTGATTGATGACGACCTTGAACAAGTTTAACTTAATTTTTCGCGTGACGGGCGGGCGATTTTTCGAGGAGCGCGAGGTGATGGAATGGCAAAAAACGGCGGCGGAGACGGAGGTTTCCTGGATTGGGAATGGGACTCGGCCGCCGAGAAAGAGCTGCAAGCCATCGAGGCGACCTATTGCTCGTCCTTTTCCGCCACCGCTGGCACCAAGCGTCAACTCTCCTCCGATATTGATGCTGAGGAACCGGAAGCACTCGATCCGCGACAAATGGGCCGTCGTCTGCCCCGCTGGGGTTGGAAAGCTTCCAACCCTCTGAAGCGCCATGCTCTCGATAACAACGGCGTGGTTAGTGAGACTGATGGTCTTCTTCCTGCATCGTACCCTTCAAATGGGGCGTCGAGTGTACTGCCTCATCCTTATCCAGGTTCCATAAACTTTGCAAATCTTCTTCTCTTCTTATTTTCAAAAGAATCTGTTATTGTGGGATTATTATACTTTGGACCTATCTTTTTGCTCCTGGGAAAAAGAAAAAGAATGGAGACTGTGTCTTAATGCAATTGTTATTGATAATTCATGACCATTGCATTACTTGGGAAGCTTTCATTGCTAGGGTCAGGTTCTGAGACTCCCACAAAGCCACAACGTTGGATTTGTTTCATATTTTTCTTTGTTAAAAGAAATAAATACAATGACGGCAAAAGGTGATGCGTATTCTTTATGACTTTCCTTTCCTATATACCTTTGCATGAATGTATGATGCGTATTCTTTATGACTGTTCTTTTCCTATATACCTTTGCATGAATGTACGATGTTTTTGTTTAGTTCTGTACAAGAACCAAGAAATTTTTTATTACAGTTGTATTGAAGTTTGTTTTATGAGTTAAGATTTGAATTGCACAATTCTAAAATTGCTTTGTATTCTTAGGTATTAAGATCCGTAAGGTTCTTCTAGCAGTGATAATAAATTTAGTACATAACAAGTTAGGATAACCTGACTGGATGTTTGAAATACTATGTAGAATTAGGTGGACTGTGCTTGTATCCGTGCAACACTGTGCAATGTATGTGTTATCCAATGTGTCATTCTCCTCTATTGTATTGTAACCTATGAACTATGTGTTTGCTTTTGATATCTATGTTTAATTGCATTGTTCTTACATTTGTGAGAACAAAGTGGGCATATATGAAGTTTAATATCACACCTTGAGTGAGCTCTTATTGTCTGCACACAAATCCATTGGCTAACCCTTGTGCTGGCTACTGGATTACACTGTGAAGATGCTAAACCATGCCTGCAACATGTCTTTCCGTGGCAGTAATGATTACAATACAAGCACAATAGAAGTAATGCAACAATATGCATCTCAATGGAAAATACAAGTACAAATTATCAATAAAATTTAGGTTAAAAATCAAAAGAGCGCTCCAAATAATGCAAATTGTCACAAGGTTGCCCCTTTAAAAAAAAAAAAGTCAAAAGGATGTCCAGCCAAATGTTTTGTACCAAAAATACCCTTTATTCTGGTGTTGTTGTAGCAAAGTAGTTACTACATGATGTAGTAGTTAGTTGTAGTTGCTAGAATAAAGCTGAAAGTAAAGGTATTTCGGGATAAACAATATAATGGGGGTGCCCTTTTGACTCTTTTTGAAAAAGGGATGCCCTTTTGACAATTTGCATAATTTGGAGTGCCCTTTTGATTTTCTCTATAAAATTTGTAACAAGCTGCATATCAACAGGTGCATGATAATTTATTAACAATTAAAAATATTTAGCTGAAGGAATTTAATGCATCAGATGAGCTATTTCAAGTATATGAATAATGAACATAACATCTCAATGTCAGCTACATCATATGTATATCATGTCAGCTCAATCACAGATATATAAAATGTGTATCAATATGAAAATTTCAACGCTGGTCCAAGGCCTGAGTGAAAAGGTATGAGGGTTGACAGCCAGCCAGTGTTATACATGAACATGTACATTATATTTTCAGTTGTTGAATCAAATATGAGTTATATTTAGATGACTGCTTAACAAAACCTACATCAGACTATTACAGTTGGTCCTTAAGATGCATATTCAATTAGTTCAACTACCTTACCTTATTACACCAATCAGTGAACTGGTAATTTCAAGTAGGAACTGTTGTTAGATTCTAACCTCAATGTTTCAAGTATATTTCAGTAAATAGACATGGGAATCTGTCACTGCTTTACATGTATATCTTTTCTAACATGATAGAAGTTTCATTTTTATTAGAATTCTTCCGTTGTAATTTCCACATATGGTTTAATTCAACTTTTGTGACTATAAATCACCTTGAAGTCTAATATGGTATGTAGGAAATATTCTGGCACCAAGGTTTATGCCTTTGGAATTTTATCCTTGTGTCTTGAAACTGTGGTTAAGGGAAGAAGAAATCTCAGCTTTATTGTTAATAAAATAGTTGATGAACTTGCATCCTTTATATATACTTCTTGTTGGATTTATTTGTCTAATCTCCAAATCAAATCCTCATATCCTCTACCCTCGTTCAAGCATGCAAGCAACCTTATTAATTTAAAAAAATGTATCTATGTGGACCAAAATCAACTGGAAATTTCATTAGAAAGGGTCTTGGGAATTTATTTTTCCATCCTGGTAAGAGCAATAGTTTTGTTACTTTATAATGAAAATAGAAACAGCACTAGTTTATATTTTTTGTGTAACTCAAATGAATCTTTTTTCATTCTATTAAATCATGTAAAAACTCATAGAAGATTATCTCAGAAACATGCTAAACCAATTTTGGATAACTCTTTGTTTTGTGAAAGTGTGCTGCTTGTACTTCTGAATATGCAATACAGGTCATCATTGCCTTGGTATTAAACCTTTTCTTTCATCAACCATATGCTAACCTTACATTTCTGTTTGTTTGCTTGCAGGTAACCCTCGAGTGAGATACCCATCCATGCTATTTAAGGGTCGTATAATATACTCTAGGGCCGCTGCAGAAGTCGAGCAGGCTGCTCAGGAGCTTTCAGATAAAATATTTTCTATGAAACAACATATGGATCACATCTCCCTTGGATTTGACATAGAATGGAGGCCCATTTTTACAAAAGGTATTTTTTGTATAATTTGGGGAAAGATAATTATAGATTGCATTTATTGTGCATTCATGAGACATTTTTCACATATATATAGGACTCTAGAGATAACTTGTAACTAAAATATTCATATGAAACTTTACCCATTAATCTAATTCTCTTGAGTCTTGATACTCCCCTCCAAGATGGAACATAGATACTATGTCCATTTTATTATATAAAATAGAGAGATTTGCATATGCAAAAGATGATCTATTTGTGACAATAATGAAATACTTTGCATGTAAATCAAACGAAACATTAGTTAATAAAGAACTCAATCAGCAATCCCTTTGAGCAAAGTTCATACAAATAATGTGTAAACAAGCACATAAACAGAGAGAGAGAGAATGAATTGAAACACAAATGAAGAGAGATTCATGAACAAATTTCTCTACTAGGCTTCTCCTTGAAGTGACACATTTGTAGCAAAAGAAAAGATGATTCGCTCATCCCAAGCACCCCTACCAGTCGATTTCACAGTTATTGTAAAAGAGGTAAATCACGGTGGACTTTGCCATACCGAGCGCTAGCGTGGTGGTAGGGCAAGTGTCCCCGAAAGACTTGCAGTCTTTGGGGATCGACTCTTGCTCATTTGTAGTAATTCTACCACCCGCTTGTCACTCAACTTTGCCTGTGGGGGCCTCCTTGAAGTGATACATGCAGCAATATGCAATGGACTGTGGGAGAGAAAAATACTCACAGGTATTGGAGAAATTAGATAAATAGCTTGTCTCTCTACTAGGCATAACAAATTGAGAAGATGTTTTCTTCAAAAGTAGAAGTGCAAGAAAGCAACATATTGTTTAAGTGCTCACAAGCTTTCAGCCAGCCTATACAACATGCAAATTGAACATAGTTGAGATGAGACCCTAGACTCTAAATTTCTTGAGTTTCTACATGCATTGGCATATATAAGGACATGCCAAAATAGAAGACAGAGAAGAAACAGACCTCGATAAGGTCATAGGGCTAGGATTAGGAAGAAGACACACGGGCCAAAGGAGATGGTGTATATCTTAATTGGCTAAGGATTTGGAAGAAGACATAGGAGTTGAAAGAATGAGATGATATATATCTAGAAAGAAGCCAAATCGAACAAAGAAATTATAGATCTAACAGATAATTGTTCAATAAACAAAACTCTATATAACAAAGGAAAAAAATCCAAGAACAAAGGGAAGATAAACAGGGATGAAGATTGAGATGTGAGGTTTTAATCCATCACTAGGAACATTAGTGAAGACTTGGCACAATTAATGTTGTTCATGTTGGTTGCATTCTCCTCCTATAGCATGATCATGGGTGAGTGGATTAAACTTGAGGCAAAGAGCTCGACGTTGTCAAGTCTAGGGACCCTGGTGCCCTTGAAGAGGAAGAGTTGAGATCATGGAGGACATTGAGGAGTGTGATGTTGCTTTTGATGCCTTCAAGGGTTCGTGTGATAAGGTTACAAAATTAAGCATTACAGTATCAGAAACATTATTTACATACAATATAACAAAGGTAAAATATAGCTTAACCTTTGTTGAAAAATTTCTAGATATTACTGTTCTAAAAAGCTACGCTACGCGGCTTTGATAGGGGACTGCACCATACTTATCATGTAGTCCCCTTCAGGTGGGAGTTTTAAGAAGCAATCAGCATGAACCACTTGAGTTATTTAGGCAAAAGTATCGTGCAGCTTATTGGGCCAACTAATATTTTGCTTATAGTGTAGAATTTTTTTCTTTCAGTGAGATATTGTCTACCTTCTTTTTCATTATCCTTTTAACTTGTTATTTAAAACTGGTTTTATTGAATAGACATTATTTTGTTATTTACTTGTATGTTTTGTTTTATTATATCTTTTTCTAATGCAAAGTGATGTATTGTATGGGTTGAGATTACTTATCTATGACTGTGAATTTGTTTTTTTTTTTTTACATCGACCTCATATGTTAAATTGATTATCAAACTTTTGAGGATGAAATTTTGAGATCTTATGGCAATTCTTTCAACCAAAACAGTGGTAATTTGGCTAATTCTGATCTGCTGCTGTAGGGCCAAGTTGACTATTTGACAGTCAAAGTTGACCCATAAAAATTGGTCAAACATTCTCAGAGTTGTAGTGGATAACTAATTGTTGTTCTCAAAAGCCTTACCCGAGTGAGAAGGCTCTAATGTCATGTTTTTCTTCTACCGTGGTAAAGTTATCCTTTTTCTACTGTATGCCAACTTAAATAGGAGTTTTGGCTTCCAATCTTCAGGTGAAGCTCAAAGGAAAGCAGCAGTGATGCAATTATGCCTTGAGAATACAACATGTTATGTCATCCACATAATCCATTCTGGAATTCCTCCTCTTTTGAAGTCTCTTTTGGAGGATCATTCATCTGTTAAGGTTAGGAGCTAGCTTGATATGACTATCTATATGTTGTTAATTCTCTTGTTAGAATATTTCTGTACGCATTCAATGTGATCCATTGATTTTTTTCTTTTTTTTTTTTGAAGGTTGGAATGTGCATAGCCAATGATGCGCAGAAGATGTCAAATGACTACAATGTCTGTGTTGAACCATTGGAGGATTTATCAAGTCTTGCGAACCTCAAGTTTGGTGTAGCTCCTAAACAATGGAGTTTGGCTTCTTTAACTGAATTTATCACATGCAAGCAGGTTTTGCAGACAACTTGTCCCTTAGCTTAGCTTGTTAAGCAGTCTAGATACAATTGATGCATGCATTTACTGCACAGTTATTCTGAAATTTAGTGATAATTGTTCAAAGTTGTGGAACAACATAAAAATGATATAGTAGTAATACTTCACTCTAATTTCTTAATTAGCTGCATGTTCAAAGTCTTTGATGTGCTTATATAGGTGAATATTCATGACTCACCATTCTAGGATGTTGATTGTTGAGGTTCAATCGAATGAAACAGTTTGTTGCTGTATTGTTAGTTTGCTTTGATTTGTACCAGTCAAACTAATATATTGTCCTATGGCAACTATTAATATATAGGAATGAATGTTTGATGTCAAGTCTTTAGCAGAATGGAAATTGAATCTATTCGACTTCAAAACAAGTAAAAAAATGTCTGCACTGTTATTTATAGATTATACTGCAGTACTTCACTTTGTGTTCGCAGATTGTGTATATTTATTCTGTGTCATAATTCCATAAATAAGAGCAATTCAACATATTTTATTTTTCTGTATAGTTGGAAAAGCATAAAAAGATTAGGTTGGGAAATTGGGAAGCTGAGGTGTTGTCAAAAGAGCAACTGCAGTATGCAGCGACAGATGCTTATGTCTCATGGTACTTGTATGAGGTAATCTGGAAATATTATCATACAATTTATGATTCTTCCCTTCAACAACCTTCTATACAAATAAAGTGAATGATTGAGAATATCCTCTGCAGGTGCTGAAAGGATTGCCAGATCTAAAAGTTGAGACCAAATGTGGACAAGTCGATAGTGAAACTATTGAGGAGCATCCTGATAAGCAACCGGTTCTTTAGCTAGTTTAATCCGTAAAGAGTTGGCTCTTCATTTTTCCCATCTCGTTTGGCCATTTAAGTTCCTCATAATATGAAGTTTAGTTTCAATATTTTTCCTTCATTATCACCTTTCTAGAATGTGTAGCTAGAGAAGTAGTTTCAGTGTGACGCAGAATGGTGATAGGAAGAGTTTGTTTTTGTTATGTTCATGATGATAATTATGGCTCCCATTGTTGTGATTATTGACGTTGATCGAGTGAGAATATTCATATGCCAACTCTTTCAGAAACATGCAGTGGGGACGTGAAAATCTGTAAAGTAATTGTTATGCAAGTAAATTCTGGATGACAATTGAACAAGGATTAAAATTCCAAATTTGAAACCTGACTCGCTTTTTTTTTTTTTTTTATAAAGGATTTGATCATTGTGCAACCTCTTTGTTCATATTGCTTATAGATTTCTCTTACAATTGGATGGCTTTAATAGCCATATGTAGGTATTTTGCGTGGTTATAGATGTAATATTAATTTCTCTGTTCTCAGTCTGACATCAAGTATTTAAATTTTTGCTCTGATTAATTTTGAGAATGATTAGTTTGACTCTATAAAAAAAATTTATTGATCATCAAAATAAATGAAAAAGTGCTCGTGGTGAATAATTTAACAGTTTAGCATTTTTGATCCCTCTCCGAATGTGCCGAGCTTTCAAGAACACTTCAAGAAGAGGACACTCCCTTTTCTAGGATACCCCGGGCACAAATAGAGATCTCTTTTCTAAGATCCAAGAAAAGTGTCGTATCTCCAGGGCATAGAGCTTCATATAGAGTGCTCTGGCCCTTTACGTCGCTATCGCTGTTCCTCCTTTTGGGCATGCAGGAAGTCTACTCGTTCCGTGATAAAGTCGAGTGCCCTTTCTTTCTCTTTCAAGACCTCAGCTCAAGTCTATTCTCAATTCTATATAGAATAGAGTCCTACTTTCTTGAGCTTATGGCAACGCTCCCATCCTCTCATCTGGACTAGCTGTTCGTGTGCACTTTTGTTTTTATTTAGAAGAAAATTTTATAAATTTATTGAAGTTGGTGATCGAA
>JBAMHZ010036696.1:0-18372 GCA_037177395.1 Alpinia galanga
CGATCGACGGCGGCGATCGACGGCCGACCGGCAGCGGTGGTGGTGGCGATGGCGTTGACTTGTGTTGACCTTGAAGTTATTTTTTTGAACCTGTGTAATATTTTTTTGCACTTATTATTTTAAATTAGGATTTAAAATTATTCATTTATTACAAGGGCATTTTATAAATTATTGTTAGGTATCCATTTTGTTCCTAATTAAAATGAATAAAATTACAAAACCAATTTGCATCTTCTTTTACTTTTTTCACACTTAAAATTTTTTATTTTTTTTTTATTTACAAAAAATAGAATTAAATATTTAACATGAGCAAATTATCCATATTTATTAAGAGAATAAAATTGAAATATAAAAAAATTTTAATTAGAGAGAGCACAATTATTAGTTGTGATTAAATATATGCAGAAATAACAGAGACAAGACAAATCCACGTGGCATTTATCCCGTGGCTCGAGACGACTATGTTTCCAATCGTACGAATACGATAAAGTTACCCCTATAACATCAAAGTGTACCCCATTTCTCCCACCAACTGTTCGAATAAGGAAAGTGCAGTTAATGCATAATTGGGTGACGATATCACCTTAATCTTCCACTAATTTCTTCAATTTTCTTCTGGCTGTTTCTTTGATTTCCTCCAATTCTTCCTCCTTTCTCCTTCCCTTTTCGTGTCGATTTAATCCTTCAAAATTGCGTGTTTTAGGGTTTGTTCTGCTCCTTCGATCGCTTCCATTTCGATTGCTCTCTCGCCGTGGCTGGCACCGGAAGTGGCTGCTCCAATATCACGGGCTTTCCTCCTTTTTTTTTTTCCTTGAACGGAAACTGAGATCTATTGCTTCAAGGGATAGTGCTTTCGATGGCTGATTTCCGGCAGAGGGAGGCCGATCTCGAGTTCCGGCGCGGGCTTGAGGAGCTCGTCCGCGGCCACTTAGACGGCTGCATGAGCGCCGCGCTCTCCTCCTCCTCCTCCTCCTCCTGCGTCGCCTTCGCCGGCGAGGACGATGAGGAAGGGAATGCTGCGCGCAGGCGCCGCCGGTCCGACCTCGAGGGCGACGACCTCGCTGAGTCGTCGGCCGCCGCGCGGCGGCAATCGCGGGTGTTCAGCCGGTGGGTCGCTCGCCAGGCGGAGGAGATGATTACCACCATGGAGCGGCGGAACCGCGAGTCCGAACTGATGGCGCTTGCCGGTCTGCACACGGTGTCCATGCTCGATCCTTCTTTTCTCAGGGAGTCACGCAGGACGCCGCCCGCAGACGCAGTGGTGGAACGGCCGGTTGCTGCTCGCGCGTCGTCGGTGCTGCAGATGTGGCGGGAGCTCGAGGACATGACCTCTTCTGCAAGGACAGAACGCAGGGGCACAGTGACAGCGTCTGTGCTAGGCGATCAGATTCGCTCTCCGGAAAGGGACGAGCTTGGTGGCGAGTCGGTTAATGCAAGAGAGAGCGAGTATAATAGCTATGCACAGTGGATTCGTGGAAATATAGATTCCACTCCTATGCGGAATGCAGCAGATGAGGATCACCGGGAATCAAATCAGGAACAATTTCGTGACCTTGGTGATGATGCAAGGGAGGGAGTTCGGCAGATAGTTCGTGGGTGGATGGCAGAGAGTGAGATCCCAGAATCTGAATCTAGGATCTCACCTAGCAATGAGACTCAGAGGGCGCAGTGGCTAGGGGAAATTGAAAGGGAGAGAGTGAGGTTGGTGAGGGAGTGGGTACAGATGACGAGCCAACAGCAGAGAGACGCCCGTGCTAGTAGGAGGGAGGAAAGACAGAGGGAACGGAATGGGTCTGCAGATGTCCATTCAGATCGCTTTAGAAGGGAATCTCTTGGACTGAGAGGCAGGCAAGCTCGGCTTGAGCTAATCACAAGGATGGCATCAGAAAGACAGAGGGAACTTCAGGCATTGTCGGAGCATCGTGCAGTCTCACAGTTTGAGCACCGCCAGCGCATCCAGGTAGTGTAATCATGCCGTGTATCTTTTTTCAACAAACAAACCACATGACATCACTTGGATGTATAAGAAGCTTACAAATATCTGAATGTAGCAAAATTATCCGGCTCTGATTCTGCTATAGAAGTTTTGATAGATTGCCATTGTTTTATTAAAAGCAGACAGCATGTTACACGCATGTTGATTGTTTAATTAGTTTTAGAAAGCTCAGATCAGTTATTCACAATCAGAACTGCAATTTATGTTAGAGAAACAATTTTTTTGTACTTGGTTAGTGATATTGCTATTATATTTCGTTTTAGTTAGAGCTGTTATTAATTATGCATCTGTTAGTTTTAGCTATTATAGTTATTTCATGAGTTAATGTGGTCTTCATATACAATTGAGTTATTGTATTTATTTCTTGAAGGTTTCTTCATAAAGAAGTTGAAGGCTCTTGATGTGGTAGTTCAGTTATTTGCTCATCTTCTATGGTTTCAATATTAATTCAGAGATTCAGCTTGCTTTCTTCAACAATCACCATATTGGTCTTTCAAGTATATGATATATGCTCACGAGCTGTTTTTTTGTGCCTAATAAGCATTAACTCACTTGAACTAATTAAAATTGCTTTCTTGCTTTAGTACCTTGATCATAAGTTATCCTCTCAGCATTTCTTTCTCATTGTGTTTATTGATTCTCTGTGCCAAATTAGTTGCTCATGCAGAAGGTATAGTTACACTTTTTTCTTCTATCCAATGACTTAGAAGGAATATTGGGAGTACCATCTGAGATCTTACTTCTCTAATGTTACAGTCAATGTTGAGGGGGCGTTTCTTAAGAAACAATGTCGTGCAGGATGATCAAGCAAGGCCACCTTCAATTGCAGAAAGTGAATTAGGTCAGTTGAGGGAACACCAACAGGTCTCCGGTCTGAGGTAATTTGATCTAGTTGTTTCATAATACCTATCATCAATAAGGGGACCACTTTTAATGATTTTATTTTTTTTAAGATGTAGTTCTTACTTTCCAGGTTGCAGTTTACTTAGAAACTTGTCTGGGCTGTTTCACTCAGCCATAACTTGCTTTGTCCCTCACAGTTCTGGTGGTGCATGGTTGGTACAATAATTAAGAATCCTCTTTCTAACGAATTTGGAATCATCAACCATCCATGTTGAAGACAGCAGGGCCTTTAGATATACCAAATGATTTGGTGTGATGGCCCTGCGAAGTGTACTAAGCTTGTTAGTACTTGTTATAATTTTCTTAGTAACCAACATATGGGCATCGGAATGGAAAAGTGAATTTTGCTTGACAAGTAGCAGAACCTAAGATGGACTTTTACTGCCCTTGGAAGATAATCAAATAACCCAAATCCATACAGTATCCTGATTGTAATTCTTTTGACCCTTGTTGGTATTAATTGATTTTTGGCACAGCAAACGAGGGTCAAGGCAGGCTTAGTGAAGCTTCACCGTTACTTGAAATAGTGGCTTCTTTAATGTTATTTCTTGTCTAAACTCTACAGTCTATTCATGCTATTTGCTGTTTCTTTCTTGTCATTCAAGCTTCAAGTAGATATCAACAAACTTGAAGTTTTGGAATTTGGCTACATTGGTGCATTTAGTCCCAAATGGATAATTATGGGCCAATTGTGCATATTCACATATCTTCAATTGTGAGCTACCAATAACTTGAGTTTAAACTCTTTTGTTGATGAGGTTTAGACTTTAAACATGTTGAATTAATGAAGTCAATTTTCTCATTAGGTCAAATAAGGACAAATTACAACATTATGGACCTAGTCTTAAGCTCACACTATGTTGCTCACATTGGGTATGAGTATCAAACACAAGTGTGGATTTAGATGTGGGACATATTATTTCCTCAAAGTAGGGATGCTGGGACATAACAAAAATGGTCCAAATTTGGGGCACGAATATGTGGACTCACATTTACCATTACCTGAGATCTAGAACCTGGATCAATATTCCATTTATCTCATTCCTACATGCTTAGTTATTAGTTTGATTGATTAAGTTAAAATTAAATTCTCCAAGTAATGATGTTGGGACATAGCAAAAAAGGGTCCAAATTTGAGATGAGTGCGAGGACTCCACTTTTACTTTGCCTATCACTTGAGATGCAAAACCCATATCATAAATTTTATACTCCATTATTTCTAAATAATTTTTGTAATGTCGATACTTTGTTGATAATTACCCACACAAGGTTATATTGCATACTCTCTCTCTCTCATACTCTCAAATTTTTTAAAATATATTTTCTCATTTAAACAGAGTGGGCTTTCACTTCCAATCAGAGAATATTGCTCGTGATGAAGCAACAAACCAGCCTGATTCTTCAGCTAATCAAAGCATTTCTGTTACTGATGGATTTCAAGATAATACTATAACAGATCTGCCTAACATCCACCCTGAGGAGGTGCAACCTAGGAGTGAAGCTAATAACATTCAACAAGTAGAAGAGAGAGAAGAGATGCTTGACTTGGAAAGTGTTGATCATTATAGTACACACAACATGCAGGAATCTCACACTGATGTAGCAGAACAGGAAGAAGTAGATGCTGGACGTGATAGAGTAGAGTGGGAACCAAATACTGATTTTGGTATAGTTGGACTGCCAGAAGAAACCAGGGAGCCCATGGAGGAATTCAATTCAAATTGGCAGGAAAACATGGATCAGGACTGGCCACAGGAGACCACTAGTTATGATGTTGGAGAAGATAGTCATCTACTTGAAGGTCATGGAGAATGGCATGAAGATGAACCTCCTGATACTGCAGAAGCCTGGCAGGGTGAACAGGAAGATCCAGGAATAGATCGAGGACCCAGTACAATTAGAAGAGTCGACAGATTTATCCCTCCTGATGACGAAAACATTTACAGTATGGAACTGAGGGAACTCCTTAGCAGGTATTATTACTTCTTACCAATCACCACTATTAGTTTGTCACAATTATTGATTTTATTATGCTTTGCTGAATTGTTTTGTTGTTTGCAGGAGGAGTGTTTCTAACCTACTTCGCAGTGGGTTTCGTGAAAGTTTAGACAGGCTGGTACAGTCCTATGTTCAAAGACAAGGCACAACTCAGTTTGATTGGGATCTAGACAGACCACTGCCTACCCCTGCTCCAGAGGAAGATGAGGACCAGTCAAGGGATGATCAAAATCAGGCTACTAGGAGATCTAATGTGTTTCCTGCTCCACCGTTGCCACTAAGACCACCCCTATGGAACTCCGGCTTGCATCATAACAATTGGACCAGACAAAACATGCATCGTTCAGAAATTGTGCGCCATCTTCCTGCTATAGTTACACTAAATTATTCAATTTTTTTTTTCTGCAATCGTTATAGGCAAACTCGAAACAAATGCTTTATAGTGGTGCTCAATTTCCAAAATCCATTTATTATCATTTGCTCTCATTTTTGTGGGTTCAAACTCTAGCTTTTATTGGGTTCATCGTCATACCCTGGCATCGGTATCTCTTTATTTATACTGTTTATGACTTCATTTATATTGGCACTATCACTTCTCGTTCTAGATTTTTGGTATTCACAGCTTTTTTCCATTGTGTTCCAAATTATGCCATTGGGAATGTTATTTATACTGTGCCGGTTTGTTGCTTTGGCATTGAAGCTAAAAACTATTGTTTTATTGCAGGAATGGGATGCCATTAATGACTTGAAGGCAGAGATGGCTAGACTGCAACAGGGAATGAGTAATATGCAGAAAATGCTGGAAGCTTGCATGGATATGCAAGTGGAATTACAACGTGCCGTTCGACAGGAAGTGTCTGCAGCTTTGAATCAATCTGCCGGAGGTCAGGATTCTTTCTCCTTTGAATGTTATCATTGACTTATGTTGGAAAAATAGCATTTCTTTGGCTCCCTCGTCAAATTAATGTTGAAGCCTAAAGTTATATTAACTCAGCATGCTTTGAAACTCCAGTGCTGGAATATCTGCATATTCACTTCCCTCTTTATGATCTTTTGTTCTTACAATGGATTGATAACCTTTCAGTTCCTAAAGTTAGTGTTCCACTTCCTCGCTTAGGTCTGTGATTTGGGCAAGCAGTAGGGAAGCAGATTCTGTCTCTGGCCTCATCATCCACCCAAAACTGGATCAAATCAGAGGAGACAGATGAGTGAATAGAAAAGTGATCGTAATACCCTTGGTGGCATCAGTTAAATTTTGTATAAATAATACTCATGTCTAAGGATATTCTATTCAAATTAATCTCATTCCACCCACTTCTCCACACTATGCACAGAACAAAGCTTGGAGGAGACCAAACCCTCTCCTCTTCTTTTCCCCTCTTCTTTCTGTCTCCTCACCGTTTCCTCCAGGTAAACAGAGCCTTAAGGTGTGCTCATACTGATTAGTTCATGCAGATGGTATGATCATCATTGGGTCATTATTGGTGATCATCAGAATGTTTGGTTGAACTACTAAGAATTAGAAGTTTGAAATGAAGAAGAAAGGAAAACTTAAATTCTCCCAGCCTGTGTCTTACTGGACCAAATTCACCTGTTACTCTAACAGTAACTTTGTTCAAATTAGGAGCATGTTAATTTGCCTCTCTCAATGGGTCAGAAATCTATCATCATCTGTGGTACATTGCAGTCTGCAGCGAGGAATCATCAGTGGACGGGTTCAAGTGGAATCAAGTCAGAAAAGGGACCTGCTGTGTATGTTGCGATAACCATATCGATTCTCTTCTCTACAGGTCTGTCTCTTTTCCTCTCCAGACCGAGAAATCTCACCCCTTCTGTGATCATTATGCTCACAATCCATTTTTTGCTTTTACCTTAGATGTGGCCATATGTGCACTTGCTCAATGTGTGCACATGAGTTAGTTCAAAATGGAGGTAAGTGTCCATTGTGCCGCGCGCCCATTGTCGAGGTGGTCAGAGCCTACTCTATCACCTAGTGCGAGCTCTACTACTCCATGATGGAAAACAAGGGAGGAATAAATTTCTGCTGCCGGGTTTTGTACATGGTAAATGCTCCCCCAACGTCAAGTTTTGTGGTCTTTTATCAGCTCATCGTTCTTTGTTTGTTTGTTTGTTTGTTTGTTTGTTTTTTTCTTTATCCCGCGGTTTTGTTTAATTTCTTTTCCGTGATGTCTTAGAGCAGCAACATATGTCTGGTGGACACACAAATTTTATCCCCATTGTTCTTGTGATTGGTAAGTGTTGTCAATCAAAAAGCACATAAAAGAAGAAAAAAAATCAAATTATTAAATTGTTAGGAATATTCTAAGCCTCTGCCATGGTTAATATTAGCAAAACTCATAGCATTTTTCACATAATTGCAGTAGGAGTATTCTATTAAATTATCATCTTAACCACTTGACACAATGACATGTGTGCAAAAAATAATAATAAAGGTTAAACAAGTTCTTCCTTTATTATTTACAATTAAAGTCCAATCACGTTATCTTAATTACTAATCTACAAATTGTATTTTTCTCTCACTAAAGTCTACCCACAACCATACAAATAGCATGTAACTCTTGATCAATGCTATTGGGGAAATTGATTTAGAGGCAATTAGCAAATAATGCTAAAAGCTAGTTGTTTAATGTGATGCCTGAAAGTTTCAACAATTCTGTATTATAATTTTAAAAATATCATAACATCTTAATTTTTTTTTAAAATGATTAATGCTATATAAAAATTAAGATATGAAAAAGATAAATAGTAATTCGTTATCCACAAACACTTTTAATAATTATTTTTATTCAAGTATATTAATTATTGTATATTTGGTTATTTAAAATTTCAATAATTCAAACTTATTTATTAAATTTGGTTAACATAATTGACCTCTTATTTTAACATTCAAAATTTTATGTGGAACCGCTACATTAGCAGTTCGTCTCAGCTGCCTCTACCGAGGAGGAGAATAAATTAGAAACTCAAGTATGACAAATGTAAAGGAGGGGGTCGGTCGATAGTCCAGAGTTATGATCTTTTTGAAAATTGACTCTTGTCCATTTAAAAATTACTTCTGTATATTTACCAATTGAGTCAACCCTAGAGGCTAACATCTAAAATTTTATGTTCCATGCCCACGCGGACATGGAGCTATGGCAAGAGTTTAAATGACTTCGTATGATAGCAATCAGGATTCAAGATTCACATCGAATTTAAATTATTGATAATGCTAAGTCATCCGTTAAAATTCATTTATATTTTTTAAATTTACTCTGATGATTAATAAATTTTTTTGATAAGTTAACATATCTCAGCTGCTGACGGTAAATATTGTGCTAATTTTTTTTTTAAAAAAAATAAAGCAATAGAATTATATTTAAGAAAATATATAAAGATGTGCTAAATCTATTTTCTTATTTATTTTTTTAATAATAGGTAGATGATTTTTTTTATCTGTCCATTAGATTGGATAAGATCGGAAGATCTTTAGAATATTCATCCTGGATTATACTAAATTTATTTATTACTCTTGTTTTCTTTTTGTCTTAAAAATTAAATATATGTATTGCGGTCGCAATAGCTATGTAATTAGATCGATTAATTAGGGTAATCCAAGTAGTTAATTCAATATTAACCAGTTGGACTGGTGAATTAAAGGAAATTAGCGTGCATGAGACCTTAAATTAACCGTACTAATTTGGAAGGTTCTTGTGAAAGATCTCAACGGGACAATTCCAGATTACCTAAAATTATTTTTCACAGACGTGAATTTCCTATACATATATATTTAATAATGTGAAAGTGAAATTTAAATGGGCAAAAATTAAAAGAGTGGTCCATATTCTCTTTTATAAAATTCATTAAATGAGCATCCCATCGTATATTTTATTTCAAAAATATCTTTATTTTTAGCAGGTTGCAGTAGCTACAGAATAATTACTATAACAATTTTTACTCAGTGTTATTATAGCAGTTATAAATAGCTGCTATAATATGTAAAAAAATTCATTATAATTTATCTTTCTTCAATGGCTCAAGGACTTTACAATGATTCAAAGGGTCGCTAGATTGATAAATTTTAACCTTTTGTGCCATATAATATGTAGCAATTAGCTAAAATATATAATAATTAATAAATAATATTGTAATATTATAACATTTATTATACAAAAAATTGAAATTTGTCAACTTAACAGTCCTTACTAGCTCATCTCCAAATCATAATAAGGAAGGTAAATCATGATAAGTCTTGATGTTTGAGACTAGTAACTAGCACATTAAAGGATAACATCCTTATGTTTGCAGAGAATTGATCTGTTGTCCATTGTATAATATATATATATATATATATATATATATGTTAGCCAAAGTCAATCCCTACGTAAATTTTTCCCTGTGTGTATAGTAACTACTTGGATAGCTGCTAACATTATTTAAAGTAATTTTGATAAACTTAAAATGATTTCAATAAAGTTTAAATAATTTTAACCAAGTTGATAAAGAATATTTTCATATATTAATATTCAGGATTTAAGATTTGTAGCAACTATTGTTTTAAAGTAATCAACTTAAAACGATTTTAATATAATTTAAATAACTTTGACAGATTGATAAAGAATATTTTTATATAATAATATTTTATGTCTAGTGTGATCTTGTTTAAAGTGAAATAGTTAAAACTTTTTATATTAGCTACACGTTGTAACAACTACTTACTGTTACAATAATATTGAAATAACAAATATTTTTTTTATACAAAATATTTAACTCCGACGCCCTTCTTTATTTTTGTCCAACTTAAATTTAGTTTTGATATCAGCTACATATAAAAATATTTAGAGGTAAAAATAGATTACTATGAAATTAAACTGCCATATAAGATTATGAACAGTTTCAATAAAGATTGAAGCCCATGAGAATTATTCAATCTTTTGTATGTAATATTGAAACTAATTGAGACAAACTTCATAAACATTAGATCAAACAAACCCTAAGGCTGGCTCAGTTGGTAAGTACACAGGGATAACTTTTAAATGGACAAAGATCAATTTCTGAAAAAGTTATTACTCTGAGCTATCGACCGACTCCCTCCTTTACACTTGTCATATTTGAGTTCCTGATTTACCCTTCTCCTTGATAAGGACAGTTGAAGAGGACTGCTAATGTGACGGTATTTTCTTTTCTTTTAACTTCAGAAACATTAGATACCATAAGATGCGATGGAGCAGTAATGAATAATGAAACTATTATTATCCAAAATATCTTATAGTAGAATTGATATGTACATATTTGTTATAGATGGAACTTTGCTATGTCTAATTACCTTAGCATAAGATAATATAATATAATTCGAGACTTTACATAAAACTACAATTTTTTTTATTAATTTTAAATTTAGCCCCTGAAGTTTCATTTTAATGAATGAAAGTTTTGGTATTTGGTTAAAAATTCACTATGGCCCTTCTGGTATAGTATGGACTTCAATGTTCCCAAAATCAGACCGAACTCAACACCGGTTAACCCGGACCTGGAATTTTGACCCCATTGTTTCATTGAGCTTAAGGAACAGAGGCTAAAAATGAGACAAATGAAAACTGCAAGAGTTAAATTAAGACCTATAATGCAAACTTCAGAGGCCAAATTGGAAAGAACTTTAACAAGAAATCACACTGAAATGTTGTTGTATGAACAGCTGCCATGTCTAGTCATGAGATAACTAAACAAAGATCAAATAAATGAAACTTTGAGGGTCACATTAAAAGCCCCCATGCAAACACGAGGAGTCAACTGGGATCAGAATTTTTTTCCCAACAAGTTACAACGAAATGTTGTATTGCAGTTGCAATGCGTTGTCGAATAACTTAGTGTATAAAATGCTGAACTAGCTAGTTACTGTTTATGTATTTGGAGACTAAAACATCCTAGTACCTGAGTTTCAATTGCACTGGATGTGGAAATATATAAATGTTCAGGTCAGTCAAATCTTACTTGATTTGTAGAACCTTCTTTCTTGCCATGTATCGAATCGCCGCTTTGCAAATAATGGTAAGAATTAGCCATGAGACAAAGAATAAGTACATGCCTCCTCGGATCACCATCGACACAGGATCAAGTAAGCGATGTGCATGTCCATTCTTCGGTGAGGGCGGCCTGTGCATGGCATTTTCTGGTATGGTCGAACTGTAGATGCGAATAAACTCAGCAGTTACATGGATTGGATTGGCCGAGTGGGTAGCAGGAACCTTGCCAGACATTGGAGGAAACTCAGCAAACGCTGCAGGTGACGAGACTGAACCCAACATGTTTAATAGATACTTCTTGGCAGCATTTTCCTTGTTAGAATCTTCCATGGCATCATCTGTAGCAAAATAGTGCAAGAAAACTGAGAATCTGAAATCGCCAAATCATCTAATATTCACCGATAGTAGTTTGGAGTTTATTTGACCCAACCATTTGCAAAGTTGTAGATATATTTTGTATATTTTTTTTGCAAATCATTACCACTGATTAGGACCATGACCATACCTGGTTTATCACCAACATCCTTACATTTGTCCTTGGACTGATCACAAGGAACAAAAGAACCTGAGGTTGAGGCTCCACTTATAATAGTATCTGGCACTTGAGCTGCTGACTTAATTGTGCAGCCACAAGCCTGCGTTATAAAATTTTCGAAGGGAAAACTTTTAGTTACAGCCATTTTCCAAAATTATGACAAATGCCATAGAAATTGATGACTTGAAATTTGACAGAACAATTGGTTCTTAGTTCTTACCTGTTGAGCAGAGTCAAATGCCACTGGGGGACTGGCATACCTTGAGCTCCGTGAAAAGCCAATATTGCCATAATGCAAATCATCATCAGTTGCATCAAAGTACACTAATAATTCATCAACCTTCTCAAAACCAGATGGTTCGACCACAGGCAAGCATTCATTCATTTCAACATTTTCTTGCCAGAATGCTAGATTGTCATTAGGCACATCACAGACTGCCATCTTTTCCTGATTGGAAGTGAAAGCACCAGCTAAAGAATTGGAGCCATTCGATTGGGTAAAGATACCATCCTCCAACAGGGAGTTTCGGTCTGATTCTGGCTGGTCAGCATTTTCACTTATGGAGTCAAAGAATTCCTCAACTTCAAACATTTGCACTAGGTCCATATTTTCACCAACCCCGTATGTGTTTTCCACATGACAATTCCTTGAAGGGTAGCCAACAGATTCCTTGACAAAAGAATATGCCACATTCACAGTATCTGCAAGATCCTTCAACTCCACATATTCTTCCTTTGCATTTAGACAACTTTGAGTATGACTGCAATCTTCCACTGGAGGTTGTTTCTCCATTTCATCGATAGAAGCTAGCATACTCTTCTGAGAAGGTCTATCAACCAAGTTGGTCAAACTTGTATCTTTGGAAATCTCATCCAGTAAATTCCTTGCATCTTCTGGATGGCCACCACTATCAGTTCCATCAAAATATGGTGCAAAATTGGAAACATTTGCCTGTTTTTTGTTCAAGTTTTCATTCTGAAAACAATTGGAAGTGCAAATGATTAATCTAAGAATATATCATTCTATGTTTGGAAAAAGGAGATGTTAGCAACAAATGGATTAATCAGTTTACGGAAATTCTGCAAATTTACACAAGTCGCTGCCAGTCAATCAACTATTGTCAGAATAATTGTTGGACAAATCCTATCCATCAATACGTCATAAGAATTAAAACCAACAGATGTACACTCGAGTCTACACATCCATTAGTTTGCCTAATTGTCCTCTTCGATGCTTATGTTTCAAATGATAAGAAATTGGATCAGACAAACAAATACAATATGGAAAGTCAAGCCAAATGTGCCATATATATATGTATTAAATATTTTAATATTGACCACAAATGCCCTCACATATGGCATATGTACTATATAGTGGATTGATTGCACATCCCTTGGTATGCATTTGGAAACCTTGCTAAATCAGTCACCACTATGAGTATAAAATCAAACAATAATCATGAGAGCAAACAAAATTGCAAATACTGATAAGCCAAGAGAATAATATTGTATGAGTACTTTATTGATGGGAGATAATGTGCTTGATTCTAAGTAAGGTTGGTTCCTTGTCTAACTGGGATCAGACTTCAAGTTCATTTATTAGGTAAAGTGACCCACTATTAATTAATTTATTTATTTGGCAGCGCCCAGTGGAGTTAATTACCCCAACTTGGCATTGCTTGGGTCCTTCCCTGACTTCTATAACTTTGAATTAGAATCCTAGACTATGCATGCTGCTTACTTTATTTGTCTATCAGATACTCGTGTTTGAGTTAAACTCTATTGATGAAGTGTTGTGTTAATTTCATGAGTCGTTTGTATTTTATATACAGGTCTGCACAACCATGCTCTTTTTTCAGGCCCCATTGCTTAAAGGTTCTCTCTTTGTTTTCAAAATATCTCAAATTTCCCTTGTAATCCTAGTTGCCACTGCAAATCATTGGTCTATGTCATAGTTGGAAAAATACGCTGAAAACAGTACTGCCATGGAACAAATTATTAGTTCCAAGATTACAAAATATGGACAATTTGGCTATCCTAAGCTGTCAGTTTATATGTTTTTGATGATACATAAGCAGTGGCAGATATCTTCAGGAAGAATATCATGGTATTTGTCAGATGTTAGTTTGACTATAAGTTAATGCGTTCATGTGCTGAATAGGATTTTGTCAATGGAGAACTAGTCACCATTACAAGGTTTCAGTTTCGGTTAGGACAATATATTTGTGTTTCTGTTGCACAATTAAATTTTAAAAAAAATGCTCAAGTTCTTCAATGATTTTGAGATTTTAAAATAAAGCAGTATCTGATATTGTTGGGGGGTAAAACATTGCTTATTCGACAATTTATCAAAGGACACATATAAAGTAATCAAATTCTCAAAAGACGCAACTTACTTACAAAATTCATGAAAGACATACTTAATTCCTGCATTACTCCTCTACCAACGTTGACTTTTTCTTCTCTTCTTTACATACAACTTTTCTCTTTCCTCTTAATTTTTTTTTTTTCAATTTGGTATTGATGTCGATAAAAATCAGCACCACGACTGATCACTGTGTGTGTTAAGCTGTGATGTTCTTTTACAAAATAGTAAAGAAGAGCATATTTCAAATCCTAAGTACTATAGAAATCCATAGGAGTTGAAATGAGTTCAATCAGAGTTTTTTAGAACCATCAATGAATTTTGATCGAAATCCATTAATGGGTTTAAGGGGATTTGGATTTTTAAAAAGTTAACATGTAATGGAAGAGGGTAGTATAGTGAAGGTATTTATGGTGTCCATGTCTAATTTCGATATCCCTACGATAAGTTACGCGTATGTGTCAATTGTGTTAAAGTCATAAACTTTAAAAACATTCTGATCACTATTGTTAATGACATCGAACTAATATTTTTGGGCATATATAAACTCTGGCACTTCAGAGACATATAGTAGTTGAAATGGATTTGATTGGAACTCTCTACCTTCATCAATGAGTTTTGAACAAAAACCTTTGATGGATCCGAAAAAGCTTTAAATGCTATTTTTTAGACTTAAAATTGGACTATCACAAATTTTACCTAGTAACAAATGTACATCTCTGAATGAATGAGCTTCAATTCAAAAAAAAATTGCATCTCGTTCTAATAACCGAGTCAAAAGTTATCACTTCCGGAAGCAAAGAATTAACACACATCGACACTGTCATGATACTAATTTTTCAAATTCAGCACCACGACAATGCTGATATTTAGAAACCAATATCACTGTGGTGCTAATAAACATCAACACCACGTTATGATGCTGATAAAAATCAGCACCACATATGATGGTGTTAATCTCTTGAAACCAGTAGACCAGCACCAACACCACTGTGGTGCTGGTCTCTTAGAGATTAGCATCAACATCAAATGAGAAAAAAATTTAATTTAAGAAGAAAGAGAAAAATTGTATGAAAATGAGAAAAGAAATAAGAAAAAATTAGCATTGGTAGAAGGATAATACAGGAACTAAGTGTGCCTTTTGAGAATTTTAAAAGTAAGATGTGTCTTTTAGGAATTTGATTATGTTACATGTGCCCTTTGGTAAATCGTTATTGCTTATTTCTTCCCTTTTATGAAGCTATTAAATATGTTATAGTTCAAAAGTAAAGATCAATAAAGAGGAAAGTCCGTATCTGCACCTGTACAAGATCAGCAAACTCAAAATGTTCTTGTTCAGCGGCGTAATAATCCCCTCCATGGGGCATTAAAACCGCACCATCTTCCTCCTCCTCCCATTCTTTTTCAAGAAACGGTGCTCCATATTGAGCACCATTCTGAGGCCCAGAGCCACTCTTTAGAAAGATCCTGCAAACAACATGCGCATCCTTCCCCGCCGATGCTTCACGATTGAAACTCAATTCCAGATAAAGAAACAAGAAATAAAGAAAAATCGATTTGAGCGATGTACCTGGAAAATCCCGGACTTGGTCAACTCCTCATCCTCGAGGCGGTACTCGTGCATAACCCAATATGTCCTGTTGCCACGAGGCGCCCTGCCGGAATGGTACACCAGCGTTTTCTTCATGCCGACAGCGCGAGGGCCGCATCCCACTGGGCGGTCCTTGCCGGTGGTCTTCCAGTAGCCCTGAGGTGTGGCGCGGTTGGTCCGCCACCGGTTGGAATACTTGCGGTCCAGGGAGCTAAAGAAGTACCACTCCTGGTCACGGCTTCGGATCCGGGACAAGCCCGGCAGCTCCCACGGCTCGAGCCCGTATAGGTCTACCTCCGCGATGGCATCGACGCGGAGCGGCCGGCCGCAGACCTTGCGCTTGAGGTAGTAGGAGACGAGCTCCTCGTCAGTAGGATGGAAGCGAAATCCGGGGGCCAGGCGGGACGCCGCCGCAGCGTCGGAATTCATTGATCGTAACCCGATCGGATCGAAATGGGGATCGCCTGACGAGGGCTTCTGAATCGATCATTAAGGATTTCACCAGAAGGTTATAGCTGTAAAGGTTCTTTGTGTTCAATCAAATAAAATGACCGAGCCGCATCAAATCGAGTATGAAATCAATTAAATCGGCTCGGGCACGTGCAACCGCCGTCCCTTTCAACTGCTCTCGTGGGTGTGGGTAGAAAGATAAATTAGAATTCAAATAAAAAATATACATATATGAACCGCCACGTAGTGATCTCTCACCGTTATCCTTATATATAAAAAAAGATAAATTAAAAATCCAAGATGACCAACGTAAAAATACGGAGTCATTGGTAACTTAACGGTGAAACCCAGGAAGAATTCAAATAACAAATACGAAGGAGGGAAGGAGGGAGTCAATCGATAATGCATAATATTAATTTCTCTTGAAATTTATTCCTGTCCATTTAAATTGTATTTGATATACTGTAATGTAATGAAATGTTTAATGTAATGTAATAAAATTAATATTACATTACTATGTTTGGTTAAAGTTTGTAATATAATTTTTGATTACAAGAGTAATTATTTCTTTTATTTGATATTTATTTTTACTATATATTATCAATCATCAATTGCTGCAGGGGACCGGTGATCGGCGGTGGTGGCGGCAGCAGTGGCAGCGACGACAGTGACCGGCCAGCCAGAGATCAACGACCATGATTGGTAGTCTTTAGTCGGTGATCGTCGATGTTAACTTGTGTTGACTCTGTAATGTAATCTGGATTATATGAATTTTAGTCTGTGATCCAGATTATAAGATTTTTTTATATTTTGTAATCTAGATTACATTATATTATGATGTTAAAATCATATTAAATAAATAAATCTATTTTGTAATATAATCTGGGCAAATTACAAGCTACCAAATGCAACTTTAAATGTTATCATTATATACTTATCAACTGAGCTAATTTTGGAGTTGAAGCATCTCGTGTAAAAGAATACATTCGAAGTTGAATATAAAAAAATTTATATTAAACAATTTTAAAATCCGACGAGTATTTTTGAGATATATTTTAGCGATTGATAAAGATTTTATAACAAATTCTAATCAGATTGAAATAAAAAAGTAAATTAAATTGATGGAATGATTATTATTTTTATTTTTATTTATTAATTTGAACTTAATTTATTTAGATATGATGGAAATAAAATTTTTA
Source organism: Alpinia galanga (assembly GCA_037177395.1). NCBI lineage: Eukaryota > Viridiplantae > Streptophyta > Magnoliopsida > Zingiberales > Zingiberaceae > Alpinia > Alpinia galanga. Next base: position 17,061 of record JBAMHZ010036696.1, read on the forward strand.
AAATTATTTGGACTCCCAATTCAAAACTATTTTATTATTTAAAATTTTTTACATTTTAAAATTTATTTTATTGAATATTAAACGAAAATAATTTTTTTATTAATGAAAAATATTTACTATATTAATAAGAATTTATTAATGAAAATGGTTCCTTATTTTTATTGATGAATATTGTTAGTGAATATTTTATAATATCTATTCAATATTTTTATGATAATTTAAATGTTTAAGTTTTGCAAACCAACTAATTCTTGAGATCCGATGAATATATTATATGTACACTGTGGGAATCAAATAACTCAGTATCTTCGTTCCATTGTTATAAATGTATCATGTCTCATGGACGTCGTAACTTCTATTCACGTGGTAAAACCGTGATAACACTCTACTCTACCTTTCGATTTAATAAAGGCTAATAGTAAATTATAGGGAATTTTATCCTGACATAATAGTCCCTTACAAGGGAGATTAGGAATCTAATAAAACATTTTACATCCTATGTGAATTGATCTCAAGACCTTATATGGTAAGCACTCGTACAATTATCAACTATAGCAACCCATGAGGGCTATAATTGTTTAAATTTTTATTCATTATAACAAATGATGATACGTTCACTCCAAGCATCTCTACCGTCCAATCCCATATTTATCATAAAAAAGGTAAATCACAGAGGGTATTTTTTTTCCAATTGAGCACTAGCGGCACGGAAGGGCAAGTATTCTTGAAAAACTTTGTAGTCCCCATGGATCGACCCTTACTCATTGCGACAAATCTGTCGCCATGTTAGCCACCCAATCTCTGCCTCTGGTTACTCAAATTGTTCAAATTTCTATTCATTTGTAACAAAAGATGAAATCGTTACCCTGGCAACTTCTATTAGTTGGCCCCACAATCATTGTAAGAGAGATAAATCATAGGGAGTATTTTACTCAATCGAGCACTAGTAGAATAGGAGGGTAAGCATCCCCGAAACACTTTGTAGTTCTAAGGATTGATCCTTATTCATTATAGTAAGTCTATCATCGTGCTAGCCACTCGACTTTCTTGTTAGGGCATTCATATTTCTATTTATTGTAGCAAAAATGTGATATGTTCACCCCAAATGCTTCTACCGGTCGGTCTCACAACTATTGCAAGGGAGGTAAAATTACCAGGACAGGGGCATTTATTTATTTTTACCCAATCGAACGCTAGAGGGCAAGCGTCTCCGAAAGACTTTACAGTTCTAGGGATCGACCCTTATTCATGGTAGTAAATTTATCACCATACTAGGCACCCGACCCTCCTGTAAGGAGATTCATATTTCTAT
>JBAMHZ010036905.1:0-11785 GCA_037177395.1 Alpinia galanga
GATCCAGTGATATGTCGCTGGTACAAAGCGTATCTGCATTTATAGCGGTTTGGGAGCGACGAATCCGGCACGCCGTCCACTGTAGACCGCCTCGGGGATGGCCCCGCCGAGTCAAACACCAGCCTGGCGGTCCGGTTTGGCCGGCCGGTGTTGGACCAGGTGGCGACCGGGCCACAAACAGAATACCCGTCTGCACAGCACGATAAATAAAAAATTTTCATTTCATTTTAATAATATTTTTTTCTCTCTCACTCTCTTTTTATTAAAAAAAAAAAATAGATTTCGATCCATGTAATGCTTTTAGTTGCCACTGGAGAATTTGTGGTTTAGTTTCAGGACGTAGATAAATGGCTGCTTGCCAAACTGGATGGAGCAAATTAATTTGTTTTGTAAACCGAGTATCTTTATCTTCTTAATTTGTGTACTAATCGTTGATCAGTGTAGTACAAAGTTAATAGCTCTGTACGAGATTGTACCCTTGTAGTGATAGATTTGCGGAGAGAACATTAATCTCGTTAGTAAGCTATCTGAATATCTTTCTCAAGCTCATTGAGTTAAATGCATACAAATACTTTGAGCCTCCAGTTAACAAACTTGTGGTTGAATAAATCCGATCTCTTGTTACTTCGACAACCTATTAAGGGAAGAAGGGCAAAATGGCAGGGAGGTTGTATAAAACAAGGGCAGGTTAAATGGCATTTCTCAAACTCCTGAAAACAAAAATAAAAGCTATCCATTTTTTTAATATTTAAATTAATGATAAATTTGAGGATCGAGAAAACTAAAACTGTATTTTATATCACATGACAGTAAACATTAATACAAATAAGTAAGCAGTCCAATCCAATAATACATATACGGCTGAGATGAAGAGAATATATTTACGACTATTTCTTTAATATAACATTCTCAATGAGTAACATGGAAAAAAAAATGATTAAAGTACTGGAAGATATAAAATAAAAACTTGTGCTTTATTAACACACGCAAAAATTAAATAAATAAATGATAGGGAAAATAAGGAGGATACGAAGACGGTTATTTCATTGTTGCCAGATTTCAATATTAAAAAAAAATAGTTATGGCACGAATAGAATATTAAAAGAAAGAGAAAAAAAATACAAGTTTTTTTTATAATAAAATGAAAAATTTTCAATTAAAACACAGTCACATCTCGATGTCAATATATCATGTGAAAATTTCTCAAGATATATCGTGCCAAACTCAATGGAATTGAAGATGAGAGTAAAAAATGGTCTTAATTCTCCATTTAAGTCGTCATCATATGTAGCACATACAGGGGAGATACCAAACACATCTTTTATTACTAAACATAAGATAGAAAACCACCAAGGGAAAAGAAAATGCCCTGGACTTAATTGTCGAGCATAAAAAAAGGAGAGAGAGAGAGAGAGTATTCTCAAAGCATTCCGCGAGAGCTACGTGTTCTCTCATGTATATAAACTTCCATTCCAGGTGGCAAACAAGATTGCCTAGCTGGGCATCGATCTTCCAGCAAATAGTTTCCCGACCTCCCATTTAATGGACCTACACAGACAACAGTCAAAACGGCCTGCAAAACACCACTACTCTCGCTCCTAATTCAAACTTTAGTCGGATATTCTCATATCCACTCCAAGAACATCCTTTACAACCTCATAAGTCACAAATGCAATTGCAATGGATGGTACCACCTGAAATTCAAAATAACAAAAATATTAAATGCGACTTATTATGGCTACAATTCTCAACAAATGACTAGAGATAACAGTAAAAAGCACTAACCTTTACTGAATTGGGTACAAGGCCCTTGTATAGCGCCCCAAAGCCTTCATGACGCACAGTTTTTCTGAATGCATCGACCATTCCAGTGTATTCCAAAGGAGCTTTACTCTTGCCTTTCCCTGTCGCAACTGAGGCAGCATCTTTCCAACCAACCATTTGCATCCTTCTACGAATGACATCTAGTGGGTAGGCAACGGTTTGACCAACAGTTCCAGCAGCAGCACCACAAGCAAGCCTCGTGACAACACTCAATTCTGAGTCTTGGACAAGGCCATATGGGTTAGATTTGATTAGCCAGTCCTTTAATGACTCATAGACCGCAAAGTTGAGTCCAACATATGGAATCTGCAAAGACAATAATAAAACAGTGCTTTGAATTTGATTTGACAAAAACGAACTTAAATGTCATGTAAAGTGATCGACCAACATTATCAAATATTTGTATAGCAAAATTATTTGTCGTAGTTAAGTTTGGGATAGAAGAATTCTTTTGGTCATGACGCTTAAAAGCACTAAGCTTACAGTAGGTTACCTCTTACTATGTCAAAATCTTCGCGCTAGAGGTTTATCATTTCAAATGTATTATTAGAATAACAAGTAAAAAGTTAGTTGAGTTTCTGTTGATGTTTTCCTAAAACCTGTTTCGATGGTAATAAAAATAAAACATGTATAATGCCAACTATTTGGATGTGCCAGATGAGGAAAATGGAAAATTCGATTCTAAGATGACTTACTACTCCTATGACAGATGGAAGCCACCCTTTGTACAGAGCACGGAAGCCTTCTTCACGATAAACAGTGCCCAATGCATGAAACATTCCTCTGTACTGGTAGGGCGAATTTTCAGTCTGTTTTAGAAAACAAGATATTGGTAATCAATATCTGCTAAGAGCTATAAGGATTTACCATGTTAAATGAGACACATGACAATAGCAAGACATAGGAGCACCTGAACTGTAATCCTTCCTCGGACCATATCCATTGGATAAGTAGCAGACATAGCAATTATACCAGCACATGCTCCAGCACCAAGACGTAATACTGGACTGCGTTGAGCATCTTCTGCTTGAGGAACACAAAACCATTCACTAGCATTCATAACAGAGACAGCTTTAACACATTAATTGGAGACACATTGAGTGACAGAGATCCATAGTTTAAACTTCAATGGGCATTTATTTTCTAGTATGTCATGAAAAATACCATCCAAAACAAATTAACAAGTCAATTTGACTTTACCAAGATTCATGTGCATTGTGTACACTACGCCCATGCATCTAATTAAGTGTAGAACAAAATCAAGTTGGCTCAGATCTCTGGTGTCCTAAACCATATCAACTAAGTTAATCATGAATAACTGCCCATTCTTTTTTTTTCCCCTAAGGTTTGTTGTATTGACGATTATTAATGGAAAAAGGTGGTATAGATACAGTTTCACAAGCATAATTGCATAAATGTCTGGATTGACTCAGCAACTTTAAGGCATACCATTTCCAGATTGACGCCGGTAAAGCCACAAAATTCCACTGATAAATATATCAAAAAGTTAGTAATCAGAAATGAACATTTTGCCAAATAAATGAGTAAAATAAAAGAAAGAACTAAGAGTCAGACCTATTTTTGGACAATCCATTTGATTTTATTATAGCACCTCAATCAGATTCCTTGAGTGAGGATAATCAAGTTAGTTTTAGGACTAGAAAATAGACTAGTACCATTAACTTGTGTTGTGCATTCTTAATCCTGTGATAATACTTATCATGTTTTCAGGTAAGAATATCTATTAAGCACAATCTTAAAAAATGGAACAGGGCTAACACTTGACATGGTTTGAGCAGAAAAGTTTTTTTGTCTCATTAGTACGGACAGCAAGTTGGACGAAGAAAAATGTCTTATAATTAAATTGCAAAACTTACTTTTGAAGGAGCAGATACAACAAATAAGTTTCCAGAACAAAGAGGTCATTTACTTCTCCGAAAGAAGGCTTGAAATAATAATTTTAGGAATGACTTGATAGTTAAGTGATTGTATCAGAACAAGGCTTCACATTACAAATCTTACCACAGTCAAGGAGAATTTTGAAATGTGATTCCATGACATCAGAACTTACCATGATGCTTGTTCATAGCTAAAAAACTTTACAGCCGAGTTTGGGACAATACGTGCACAATTAGTACCATTGCCTCTAAAAAGCCCTCGAAAACCTTCACTTTTCCATATATGCTTGAGCCCTTGAATTGTTCCATTATACTGAATAGCATGGCGATTTTGAACCTACATTTGTCATCATAAATTCAACATGAGGACAAAAAATCACATTGTGAACGTCATATACCAGATAATCTATGAACTGTGGCATCAGCTCCATATACAAAGACATTAATTGCAAATTAATACCTACCTACATTTGAATTTAGGCCATCTCAATATATGGATAATTGCAATCGAAGAAGGTTTGACACAAAACACTTAGATAGAGTTAGGATGGTCAGTTAGTTGAAGTCGGAGCACATGGTTGGGTTTGTGAGAGCACCAAAAGCCACACTTGGTGGCCTTATCTCAACCATTTGAAGTTCCTAGATCCATCAAGGTGGTGAGATGTAAACCACCTTGGCCCAAATCATCTCATTTCAACTCTTTTATTTTGCAAATATATCTCACTCACACTAATCCAATGGGTACCTTATTTCCCAATAATATAGCTTTAGTCCTCAAAAAATTAAGAAAAAATTGGTTTTCATGAAACAAAGGGTACTTTGGGTATGTAAAGTAGAAAAGGCAAGAGAAGGTAATGAACTAGGAAAAACATAAATGAGGTGCATCTTTTGAGAATTTCCCATCTTTGGTGCGTCTACAAGTTAATTTGTCAATATTTTCTTTAGTTTCTTTCTCTCATTCCTTCCCCAGTAATAGATTCAACTTTACTAACTGCAGAATTTATTGATCGACTTTGAACATGCTTTCTCAACAATACTTGATAGTTTGAAGGTTCATCCTTGGAAGTTCAAGCTAAAGACGACTTGCTAATAATGAAAGAAAACAGTCAAATGCAGTGATGCACAAATATTCTTGATTCTGTTATATAAGAAATGTGTATGCTAGTAATGGAACCTAAACCTCAGAAAGAAACACAAGATAGGTTTCTTTTTACATAAATAGTTAGTTGATAAAAAAGGACAAAATATATAAAAAAAAGGAATGAAAAATAATAGATAAGCACAAACAAAATGACACCTGCAGTAGGATTTTTAGCCGCTCAAGTGGAGCAACAGCTGTTCTTGATCTGCAAAAACATTGAGCATATAGTTAGAAATCCCTTTCAATTCTTTTACCTCCATTCTTGAATTAATGAAAACACGTTTGAAAAAGAAACTAGAATTTCAGTAAAAGTTAGATTCACACAGATGAAAATAATAGTACAACATAAACGAACAAAGCTAATTCCTCATAGACAAAGGATCCTCTTTAATCACAATCATGTGCAGTTTTGTCAAAATAGTAGCACTCTTCTTTACAGAAAGAGAGAGAAAAGAAGGAAAAGCAATTAAGACAAGTTTGCCAAAGACTATTCGCTCGCTCTCAGCACCTCGCCAACCGGAAACATAGCCAATACGGAGAAGGTAAATCAGGTGCCCCAACCAAGAGCTAACGCAGCAGAAGGAGGATAGGCACCCTGAAAAGATTTACAGCCCACAGGAATTGACTCTTGCTCTAGTGTACAAGTTTGCTGTCGTACTAGCCACAAGACCCACGGAATTTTATGAAAGACTACCAATCTGCATAAAATTCCTCCGAAATGTACGAAAACATACCATCTTATTTGAGTCAAAATTTGTAATCGCTGAGCTTCAGGTTTGCAATAATTATTCCGCCGAAATGTCAACGTGACTAACGACATTTTTGGGAAGGAACAAGACTTGCAAGAAACAAAATACTGAGAGAGCCAAGATTATAGGTCACAATAAACCAGAAAGCAACCTTTGCACCTAGACACGATCAATGAATAGTTGGAAGAAAAAAAATAGGAAAGCAACTCTAATCATCAATAATTTCAAGAAAAAAGACAAAAATAAAGGGGGAAAAAAACAGATCAGTGTCAATCAATATTGGTGAAAAGAGACGAAAGTAACTCACACTCCTCCCGCTACGCCACCAGCCACGAGGGACTTGCAGATGCTCAGGATCGCGTGACTGGGAGCTTTGACTCCCTCTCGCGCGAGCTTCGCCTCCTCAGCCAGATTCACTATCGTCGTCACCGCCGATCCCCCCGTGCTCTTCCCCACCACATCCTCTGATGCCATCAAACTCTGCGGCAAAGATCAGACCAATCTGAAAACCAACACGGACCAAGCACTTCGGAGAGGCAGGAAGCTTCCCCGCGGTCGTGGGACAAGCGGATCAAGCGAAGGCGACCTCCATTGGCTCTTTTCTTTCCTCGAAGTGGCGTCGTCGGGTTTCGCCTTGTGCAATCGTACTTCACCGGAGGTGCCGGTGTCCGACGCGGATGATCTTTTCGATACCCACCGCACTACCCCGCAGTGCAGGGCAAATGGTCATGTGGGTCCCATTCAAGGCGTTTTGTGTAAAGTAAACTCCCGAGGGTGTACAGTAGCGTGCATCATAAAGGTGTCGATAGAAAAGATGATTCTGGCGGACACTGTGAGAGGAAAAAAAATTATTTTTTTTTATTTTCCTTTTGATTTGCGGGCTGTTTTCGGCTAAGAAAAATAGGGAGCGAAATTTTGAGAGTATAAATTTGTTTTGCCTTTTGCAGTAATGTGGTCCAATTAGCTGTTTAGAAGGAAAAGTGGCGAAGCATCTGGTTCTAGATAACGATTTAGTTAAATATGTCGCCGTTATTCCTTGATTTTTATTCCTGTTGGCGGGACAAAAAAGTGTGGTTAAAAAGTCAGTGGTAAGTCATTAATTTAATTATCTCGTGATTTTTTCTATCGATTTTGTTTACTTTATTTGTTTATAATTTTTTTTAAAGATAAGTTATGCATTTAATTATTTATGAAATCGTTCTAAACTCGACCACATTAATTCTACATTTTCATTTTTTTTTCAAAATCAATGATCTGCACTATAAAACCCTCGAGTGAAATTAGAAAGAGGTTTATCCCCGTTGCCTCATTCTGAGGAGTTAATTCTAGTGGAATCAATTGAAATGACGCATTAGATCGCGAACGGTGAATCTCCAAATAATTTATGAATAAATTTTATGGAAGATTCATAAAAATGAAAAATACGAATAACATTTTTCTGCAAAATTAGCTGTATTTTTAAATGATCATTTTTCCCGCATGTTTCTGGCAGTGATTAAAAATACTACGCCACGAATGACTGGGCCACGTGCTTATCTATTATTTAATTTTTTTAAGTTAAAATATGAGTAATTGAATAGTAGATAACTAAGATATTTATGGATATTTATACATAAGAATATTTAAATTATAGAATATTAAATGATAAATAATAAAAGCTTTATTTATAAGTATTCATAAACAGCACTATTAATTATTTACGTCTGAGACACTCAGATTTAAAGATTACATGAGAGCACTCGTGGTGTATATTTTCTCGTAGATTTTTAAATTATAGATTATAATATTTCTATATTAAAAATATAACCTTTTGATGCGATTGGAGGCCATTTAATTCCGCTCCGAACACGAGGAACTCTAGGGTTCTTGCCAATCCACTAACTTCGTCATGTCTCACTTATTAAATCGACCACTCACTGTGCTCGCACCATATGTGTTCTCTTTATCCGCGTTATTTGTCTACCACAATAATCGATTAACTAATTTTGAGAGTTCACAACTATTCATACGCAACTAGTATACGCACGAGATTCGATGCCATGGCACGAAAATCCAACACACATGCCTTATGCACCGTCCATAAAAGAGATGAATCTGAATTTTCAGGACAATATGTGGGGAATTAATGGACAATATTTGCTTGTTTTTTAAAATTATATATAAAAACAATATTGCAATGAGCTCGTTGCGTTGAATAATTATTTATATAATAGTGCTTGAAAATTTCCGTCCCTTATGAACAACGTGTTGATCTCGACCTTAATTTTCCATATAGATTTTCTACATGCTCTTGGATAATTCATTCAGCAACGGTGACAATGACTATTTCATTTCTATCCTGATCTTTTTATACTAATTGAATCGTGTGTGTCTATATATATATTATCATATATAATTTATCTGTGAGTACTCATGAATACTTACATTATTTACTGTCCGATCGCTTGAACACTATAGCTCAATCCTTGAACCTAAAGGAATCGAACAATAGATAACAAAAGTGCTCACAGATGATCAAATTATATATATATATAGATAGATACAACTCATTCGTGAACACTTGTAAGCATCTCAATTATCCACCATATGATTGCTTGTGTATTATAGCTTAATCTTTAAACCCAAGAGGACTAGAACATCAGTGAGCATCTTTATTATCTATCGTTCAATCTCCTTTGGTTCAAGAATTAAACTATAGTGCACAAGCGATCGAAGGATGGATAATAGAGGTACTCACGAATGAGTTGTATATAATAACATATATATAGAAAGAGAAAAAAAATATTACCCTACATAACTCATCCATGAACATCAATAATTATATTCGTTATATACCGTCTGATTGCTTGTGTACTATAGTTCAATACTTGAAGAGTGAACTTGTAATTAAAAATGACTTTAGTTAGAGCAAGAAAATGGGGAGTATTAGGCTTCTAATTGTGCGATCAAGAGAAATTTAGTATGAATCCCTAAAAAAGGTAAACTATTCATTAGGTAGATTTTATCAAGAAAATATATTAATTATTATTTAAATGAACATTGTCAAATTAACATATAAATAATGTCTAAAATGTAGATTAAAATTAATTATATATGTACTTGTATATAGTCTCGTACTTTGGCACTTTAATGAACCGATCAATAAAATACAAAAAACCAGTTATATATAATTATTCAAATACTTAACGGTGTGATCATTAACCCGTAGCTACAAGCTCTACCATAGGATACATCGATTCTGAATTTAAGGATAAGGACCATGATTAGGTGTGGCTGGCTGATGCTGATGCTGACCTCCATATTTAATATACACTTCAAATAGGTAACTCATCAACTATATGGATAATGCAGCGAGGTGCCTAGCTAGCTTTAATTACTTTGTGCAACTTTTAATTATCACCCTGCAAGTGTTGGAGTTGCTAGTGTTGTCCACTCTATTCTTCTGCTCAATTCTCGCCTCTGTTTGTTTTCTTCTTTCTTTCTTTCTTTTATTCTTTGTGGTGACTGAAAAGAACCATTCTGCACATCCATTGCATGCCATTACTGTCACCTAATGTAATGCTCATCGTCCTCCTCAGTGTCAGCAATGCATAATGTTGATTTTGTTAATCTTCTCAGCTCTCAAATTTGATTTGGCCTCCCCCCTTTAGCTACAGTCCAAGTCTGCAATCCACTACAAAAAGGCAATGCACTGGCGGCTGTTTCACTCATTCACTGTTGAGTGTGGTTTCATTCAGTTGCCATAGCTTTTGCATGAATGCATTGACTGCTCCATGTATACATATTTATATCTGGGTGGAGACCTTTGGTGGGGGTGCCCTTTCCTATCCATGTACAGACAGCACTAGGCTTCCTTTCTGAATATGAGTTCCATTAAGGCAGTATTTATCTTCCAAAGTATTTTTTATGTAGTAGTCCTAAATCCTAATTAACAAATGCATGCATGCATGCATGCGTTTAATTAATTATAATATGTGTGATAGATGTCCTTGATATCAGTGTAAAAATAGTTTTAAGATCTATATATGTAGCACTGATATAAATATTCCTTATGAACGACGTGTGTTAAGAACTTCCACATAAATTTTATCTAAAAATTAATTAAACAGTTTTTTCATGTAGATATTGAAAACCATTAAATTTCAGTATCAAACGTTAATGGATGGATGATGGATGATATCACAACAGCTCCGTCTGATTCTCTAGATTAGATCCATAACAATCTCACGTTATCCAACGTCATGAAACAATAATTTTATAACATTTAGCAAAGAGTAAAATTTTTTGTTAATTAATTAATTCATTTCAACGTTGCAATCATTGTGGCTTTAATTATCCTAGAAGTTTATCTGAAATTAATCTCTTTAACAAGATATCGGAAGGGATGAATAATAATATTCTCATAATAATTAAATAGAAATTAATGTTACGAAAATTGGAATTAAAAAAAAGTTATTTTTAAAAAATATTATTAATAAATTTCAGGATAAAAAATAATGTAGATGGCATCAATGATTGGTGGACATGTTTTTACGAACATATGGAGTAGTCCATAGTCACTACGGGACAGGCTAAATGGGATGGTCCCAGAGGCGTAAGATAGTGAAGACTTATGCATGTTGTGTCCCATGCGGCCTTCCGTGGCTGTCCACGTTCCACCATTCTCACCGCATTAACGTCGATGTGTGTGCTTCCGCCATGGTCGTCCAACCTGGGCATTAGTAGCACTTAACAGCGCAGCCGGCCGAGGAGTCACTTCACTCGCGGTTGGCAATCCACTCGATTGATAGAGAGTAGTACGTAGCGGTCTTCTTCCTTCCTTCATCCGGTTGTGGGCTCTGCCGCCTAATCCTCTTCTCTATAAATTCGACCCCTTGGTTCCGCGTTCCTCGGCGTGGCGATTGCTGGAGGGCAGCGAGGGCATAAAGGGACCCAAAGGTGAGATCTTGATGCTTCTAGATTGAGTAATAGTTGCTGGCGACCATTTCTTTTATGACCGAAAATTGAGCTTGAGGACCAAGGAGTCGTGTGATAATTTCTCTGTCTGCTATTTGTTGGATTCGAGAGCAGATCTGGTGGGGGAAGAAGGTCGGGGGCGGCTCTGGCGGCGGGATTCTTTTCAGGTCGAATTTGTTTTTTAGAGGGAGTCCGGGACAGGTGTCGAAAGGCACCATTTTTATGCTTCTTGTTTTTGTGCCTTTTCTACTGCGTTCTCGTTCCTCCGATTCTTGCTCTCGCCTTTCGGTTGCTGAAAAGATAAAAGGGGAATGTTTAGCTTCCTTTTCCTAATTTATTTTTCCTCCGGCTGAATCTCTCGTTGTTCTCACTTTAGTTTCGCACTAGTAGATTTTAAAGAAGTGAAATGACCTCTTGTACCTTCACTTTCCTGAAAAACACTGCTTGTCTTCTATCGTTTTTGTTTGGTTTTGTGTTTTCCTTTTGTATGCATCCGTCCTGCCAAAGTACTTAAAGTTTGTCAGCTGGAACATCGAATTGTCCCTCTGCCTTGGTGTCGGAGCAAACGAGATTCTTGATTCTAGTTTGAAATCTGGCTCCCTAAAGAATCTGTTGATGTTTTCCACGTTTGTTGACTGCCTTTAATGCCCTTCTTTTCCCTGAATTTCGTTCGGCACAATGACTTTGGAGGTTTTTACTTGCAACTGTTAGGAGGCTTCGCTGGTACTGTAAGATAAGATGAGAGTTTTCAGCCTCGAGAGCGTGATCGATGAGTTTGAAGAGCTGACAAAGGATGCTGGTCAACACCAGAGGGAGACTCTTCGAAAAATACTCGAACAAAATGGTGAAGCAGAGTACTTGCAGAAACTAGGTCTCAGAGGAAGAACTGACCCTGAGAGCTTCAAGGCTTGTGTTCCTCTGGTCGCTCACAGCGACTTAGATCCTTATATTCAGAGGATAGCCAATGGAGAATCTTCTCCCATTCTCACTGGGAAGCCTATACGTTCCATTTCACTCAGGTGGAAGCTCTCTTATCCTTATTTTTCCTATTCACAGTGTCTACTAATTCTAATTCTCGAAACTTGCTCTTTGTCACGTAGTTCTGGTACAACACAAGGAAAACCCAAGCTTTTGCCATTCACCGATGAGTTAGTTCAGTCAACAATGCAGATATATCGAACTTCATTTGCATTCCGGAACAGGTAGGAAGCTTGAAG
>JBAMHZ010037011.1:0-18366 GCA_037177395.1 Alpinia galanga
TAGGTTTCTTTGGTTTCGGTAGGAACGCCAAAATGGCGCCTTTTGGTTGAGATGCGAAGCGTAGCCGGTGTTGTTGGTTTTGGTTCGAGAGTTACAGTGCTGGCGTGTGGTTTGGTTTGTGATTAGTTTCAGCATTTTTTTATGGGCTGCTTTCTCTTTGATGTATATGGATTGGAAGTGTCGATACTTGGGGATTATGCTGTGGTTGGTAGTTCTTGTTTTTGAAACTAATTCTTCATCTCGAGCTTCCTGGTTATTCGCTATGACTCCTGCCCTTCGTCCATGGGATGATATAAAGTTTATTGCAAAGTTAGGCAATTTCCATTGAGGTTCATTGAAGCATTGTTGTAGTATGGCTAACAAGAATACACAGCCCTGTTGGCCTGGATGCCGTCTTCCTTTTTTCTTCTGTCTAGGTTTTGCCATAATTTTGGCTCTCACCTATATGTTTTTCTTGGATTACACCGATCCAAAAGAGAAGTTCTTTTCTATGATTAAGAACCGGAGAATCTCTTTGAATGACCGTGAAGAGGAGCCCTCGTTGTCTACGGGATCGACTTTCGAAGATCAAAGTGGACCGGCAGATGAAGATCTCAAGCAGTGTGATCCGAGCAAGGCAATGTTGAAGGTTTTCATGTATGATATGCCTTCTGAGATTCACTTTGGTCTTTTAGATTGGAAAGGAGATGGACAGAGTGTGTGGCCGGATATTCAGACTAAAATTCCAGATCATCCTGGTGGCTTGAATCTTCAACACAGCATTGAGTACTGGCTGACATTGGATCTTCTATCCTCGAGATTCTCTGACCGGAGTGGCCCTTGCACGGCTGTAAGGGTTGATGATTCTCGTGCAGCTGATGTTGTGTTTATGCCTTTCTTTTCTTCTTTGAGCTACAACCGCCATTGTAAGGTTAAACCACAGGAAAAAATTAGTAGAAACAAAGTACTGCAGAAAAAGTTGGTGGAGTATTTAACAGCTCAACAGGAGTGGAAAAGGTCAGGGGGACGTGATCACATTGTAATGGCACTCCATCCCAATAGCATGCTAGGTGCTTGAACGAAGTTATGGCATTGCACATTCATCCTTGCAGAATTTGGACGATATATTCCCCATGTTGTTAATGTGGAGAAAGACATAATTGCTCCCTACAAGCATATGATCAGGACATTCGTCAATGACTCATCTGGCTTTGATGATCGTCCTACTTTGTTGTACTTTCAAGGAGCTATCTACAGAAAAGATGTAAGTTTTACTATTATTATTTTTATTGATGCTATTTGATGATTGTAATTTCTTTTATAGCATATCATACATATTCCTTGAACCTCTATTAAGTTTCCTTTTATATATTTTTCATTCATCACTTAGTAACACATTTTTGATATATCAATTGGTTAACCAATTGCAAGCATCTTCTTGATACTTTATTTACTAATATGAATCAACATGAAAGTGGTTAAATACATGTGCTAAACCATTTTTAGTTTGAAAGTCTGAGAAGAGTTTGCAATTTAGTCTAATTAGGCTGATAGCTCTGTTAAATAATTGGGAAAATTTCATCACAAACCACATCAAAATCAATTAACTTTCCCTTATATTTCAGCTCACATTGACTTTAAGTTGCTTCTAGATAGATGTATAAATTCTCTATGATCTTAATGGTTCATATATGCACAACTTGCAACTACCGCATTTATAAATTGGGAAGTCAAACCAAAAGAATGATTACACTTAGCAGTAACTTCTTAATATCATGAAATTCTTATGTGCAAAATTTCCAACACTAGATAACTGGAAAATTCAGCTGCTTTTCAATTCATGATTGAACATTGACCTTCATGTGTTAAAATTCTCTGAGATATTATCTTGACATTTTTCTTGAGCGTTTTAAGTGACAGTCATCTTGTTGCTTAGTAGATCAAACATCATATGGATGTGATAGTGATAAACTCAGTCAATCTTCACCCTATCTGGGATTATATGTAAGGAATTATGAGTGAATGACATTCTTACTAGCATCAGTTCATTTTTTTGCCCAAAATGATTGATTTCTGAAATATTACTTATAGAAGCATTCCTTGATCACTAGTCTTTTTTCCTACTTTAGTTTGATCTGATCACTATTCATTGTGTTCTATGATATTTTTACTCATTCATTTTGTGCAAGCATGTCTTTATATATGAAAGAAGATTCATAAGCAATATTAGCTCATGGCACTTACAGTGGCTCTTCTTTAGTTACCCATTATGAGATATTTTAGTCTAGAAAGATGTGAATAGATACTTCTCTTGCACTGCTTAGTTTATTTTGATCTGTTGGAAGATTGAGTTCTTCTCAAGTTATAAGAGAAATACATTTACCACTAAAGCGTTATCCATTGTTCATTATGTTCGCAGTCAGACCAATATAAACTGTAAATTTGTACATGTGCACGCACATTCTGAGTCAGAGATGCTGAACTTGTCATAACCCTGGAAACTTTGACATTCCTTACAATCTTAGCTAAATTCATTAAGAACTGGTGAAATAACAAATCAATTAATGAACAGTTTTGTCCATATACTTGAAAATCTATAGAGAATCAAAACATGAGTTACTTTAGTGATGAAATTCTAAAGAGATGAATAATAACAGTTAAATTACAAACAAAGCAATTAGTACATAGTAGTTGGATAATAGTTTAGTCTTGATGGATACAAAGAGAGTCGGCTGACTATTAGAACATTTAGTTCTTGTTTACTTGGCTTGATGGATAGAAGGGAAAAGGAGAGGGGGACAGAGAGGGAAATAAACATGGAAAACACATGAAAACATTTGTCTTATTTGTCCACCAAGTAAGCACACCATACAAGTTGTTTGTGAAAGAGCATTAGCTGTTGCTCTTTTGCAGACTGTGATTATAAGTGCGTTCTATATGCTTAATAACATCTAGTAGTATTTTTTGGTAAATATACCCAGACATGACCATGACTGGACAAGCATCTCTGGCTTTAATGGAAACTATTATGGTATATGTGAGTGAAGCTACCAGCCTTCCCTCACTTATATTAGCTTTGTGATAGGAGCATAAGTTAATATAAAAGATAGTTATGACACATAGTATGGATTATAGTTTCAGGGAGGGCTTCGGATGTGCTGTAAGTTTCACTTTCTTTTCTGTTGGTTCCTTTCACCCTGATGTTCCAACTTCTTGAAGTTAGGTTTTTCTTTGAAGCAGTTTAAGTTTTCCTGCATTACATTTGACTTGTGAAACTGTTATCATCTCAGTTGAAGCCAGATCTGGTTACTTGCTCCTCAGTTCGAGTAACATGATGTTACATTCGACAAAGACTAGGATAAAACTGTTGCCTACCTTTTTGTTTCCATTACCTCTGATTCATTTTGAACATAATAATTTCCTGAATGAAATACACTTAAGTTGGTAATTAGAACCAATGAACCATGACATTGTAAAGCACTACATTCAACTTGATAGTTCATGAAGTAGCTGATAATTTCTTTTTGTGGTTTGGTTTAAGGGTGGATCAGTGCGACAAGAGCTGTTCTATCTTCTAAGACATTGCAAAGCACTACATTTTTCATTTGTGTTGCTGGCCGAATGATCCAAAGGGAGAGGAGGGCTGGTTCACGCACACGGAGGTTGAATCCGGGAAGAGCACCTGAAACAGAAAGAAAGAACGTTGGGGCACGCCGGAGGGGATCCGACGATGCTACTCCGACGCTCAAGTCAGGGAAGAGGTATATGAAAATGAGTATCTTGAGAGGGATCAGAGTCCTCACCTCTATGCCGATTATTCCCTATATATAAGGGTGTTCTGATAGTCGGTGTCTGGACAGGGGCATGCTCTGACAGTAGCATGTCCTGATAGTGATTAGGAGTATAGAATGTCATATCTTCATTAATACACCCTTTGTGAGGGGACATTCCTCTATAAATGCTAAAGATTTCATATCTTATCTTTAGCAGTGAGATAAGATAGAAGTCCTTTAGTTGTCGGACCGTATGAGGTCTGACACAGTGCTGGAATATAGGCATATGGAAAGAGCCCTCCAAGAGTAGCATGATTATTTAAGAGTCTCCTGCCAAGACATAAGAGGTAGGTCTGCTGCTGAGATATAAGAGCAGATCTCTCGCACTGTAGCCGGGCTAGACTTTGATATGGCTAACCTTGAGGTCGTGAATAAACCAGACTATAAATAGTATTCAACCATATCAATTTGGAAGCATAAGTAAGAATGGGATCAGTGGAGCCAGCCGAGGGATGCATGCATCAAAATTCTGTCTGAACATCGCTGGAGACACTCCATCTTCCAACAGGCTCTTCGATGCCATAGCGAGCCACTGTGTACCTGTCGTCATCAGCGATGAGATTGAGCTTCCATATGAAGATGTCCTTGACTATTCCAGTTTCTGCATATTTGTACGCACTTCTGATGCTATCAAGAAAAGATTTCTGATCAAGTTGATCAGAGGTATAAGCCGAGAGGCCTGGACCAAAATGTGGCAAAGGTTGAAGGAGGTCGAAGGCTACTTCGAGTACCAATACCCATCCAAGAAAGATGATGCAGTTCAAATGATATGGCAAGCAGTGGCCAGAAAAGTGCCGGCAATTCAGCTCAAGCTACACAGAGCAAGGCGGTTCGTTCAGTTCAAAGCAGAAGATCGGACTACAAGTTTAAGAAAGTCTAAAAGAGTGTCATCTAGGGCCCGTCGTCACCGAATACATCAACAGTCCTGGTGATGATTTTTGCAGCAGCTTCTTTGTTTGCTTTTCTTTGTGAAGTGGCATGGAGGTGAGGATGAGATAGTCTATTCCACATTTTGGGAGGATTAAGTTTTGTTTTAAAACACTGTGCTGATATTGCTGAGCTATTGTGAGATTGAAAGCATTGCCTCATGGATGACAAATCATAGCAATAACTCAGATAGACAGTGGGATGCCTGCACAAACTACAAATTGCAGGTAAGTATTTTATTTTAAAATATGATAATAATTTATGAGTTCTATAAAAAAAAATTTACTTGGGGGGTGTGTGTTTTAGCATTTTGGAAGATCCTTAGGTTTCTTCTATGCTGTGTACAGATAATTATCGAACACTAATAAATGTTTTTGAGATTAGTGAAGCCAAGTCAAATGACATATTTTGTCTAGGATGATATTATAGTCCTCATTAGATGTCACTTTGCTCATCGATTATGGATTACTACTTGGACGCTGTAAATTAGTGAATCCACTTGGTTATGGTTGATTTGTTCATATCGAGCATTTTATTTTATTGGGTTCAATTAATAAAGTTATTGTCCTTATAAATTAAATATATTATTTTTAAAATATTATGAATGATTCAAGAATATGAATTTTTTATAAATTACTATATATATTTTTATATGTATTTAATTAAAAAATTGAGAAATAAATTTATAATTAAATTTTACACAAAGTTAATAAATAAATTTATTCATAAATCAAGTTTACTAGTGTTTAAGATTATTTATTTTATATAATCTTTTACTAATGAACAAAGATAAATGAGTTTTATTAAATTATATGGTATGATCAGCTGAGGGGATTACTAATGTGACAGTTTAATCAGGGGGGATTACTAATATGACATTTTAATAAGGAATTATAAGTACATCACTAATGTAAGCTAGCTGATGTCGTAATTTATTTTTTTCATACTCGTATAGAATCGATGTTGAGAGATATTCAAGATGAATATTATCATCTTTTTGTTTGAATAAAAAAAAGAGAGATAAAATAATTTATAATAAGAGGAATTTACATGCTTAAAGATTAATACAGTTTAACAATAACTATATGATTCACATAGTTTGTACAAACATTACGTTTAAGAACAAAATTAAATTAAGATACGTATTTTTGGGAGCGAAAAAAAGTGCAATAAATTCAGTTTATATAATTTTATAAGATTAAATCAATCAAATCAAATGGTCAGCGATTGATGGGTTATGGAGTTTGGAAATTAAACACTATAAATTAAAAAATTTTGGTAATTCATTATGAGAGTATAATAAATTTAAGAATAAAATAATTTTATTAAATTTTAGCGTTTAAAGTTGCACCATTGCTTTTATGTCAACCGTCCACACCGCGATTATCAGGTTGAGAAGCCGTTGCTGGACGGCTGGGATTGATTGATTCCCTATCCATCGTCGATGCTGTTGCCTCTCCCATCGATCGACAGATCGAACTCTCTTAACGGAGTCGTCGTCTGCTTCTCCCGTTGAAACTGGAATACTGTCCTCGCAAGGCGATAGATCTCTCTTTATCGGTTTCCTTCCAGGTGCGATCTCAACCTAATCATCTCTCTTTTTCGCTCATCTTCGGTTTAGTTTCGTCTCCTTGATCCATGGATTTCTCTCCTTCCTGTGGCCTCCCGGACCTGTTTCGGAACCCTAAGAATGAAGATTCTTAAGGAATATTTCCGTGATTCCAGTTGTTTTACATTTTTTTGATGTGATTTTTCTTCTTTCCTTTTCCCCTGATGCCTGAAATCATTTTGTATTCGTTACTGATCCGCTTTTAATTTCTGGTTTCTATGAATCGATATTCTGATAATATAGGGTGCAGTGAGAATGGAGGCAATTAAGGGCGTCCTGCTGCTGCTGATGTTTCTGGCAACGTCGGCTCCGCAGGTGTTCGGCCTCCCTGTCACGGCGCCTGCCTTTATGTGGTCGCCTGATCATTACGGGTATCAAATTCCTTCATTTCCTATATACGACCGAGAAACTGAGTGAGAATGGATATCTATGTGATATGTTGTTAAACTCTTACTTATTGTGCTTGTTTTTTCAATTACTGCGTTGCCTACTAACTGACATAGTCTTTTTTTTAGCATGCTTCGGTTTAAGCAGATAAGTAATGGAAATTTGCCGTTCCTTCCGTTCTGTACCTATGTGAAAAGAAGTTGGTTTCTGTTTGAGATGTTCTAGCTATTTGTCTCACGAATACTGAGTTTTTAACATTCAGATTTTGATGTTAGAAAAAGCCGTATCACTTAATGGATTTTTCACAGTTTATTGTTTCTTCTTGTCCTAATCTTAGTCATATTGATACTAGTAAAAGCTTATTGTTTGACAGTATTCTGGAAGTTCAGGTGAACAAAATTAAGGAAAAAATATTGAAATTTAGATTTTATTATTGATTCGTGCTATATACTTATATTCTCACAAGACCAGAAACAGTTAAATGATCATGGAGTGGTGACACTAAATTACAGAACTCAGTATGGGAGCATACATTGTCCCGTTAGTCAATACATGATTTATCTAATCTCTCTTTTCTTTCATTGTTCTATGAGTAGAACAAAAGACGAATTAGCCTTGACCGGAAGAGAACCTGATTACCTGGTTTATTTCTTATGAGTGGGTAAAAGGGATTCACTAAATTTTGTTTTTTTTACAAACTGATTGTTGATTATTGTATATTTCTTCAGACTATAGTTTAGCTCCAGTTTGTAGGTGTTATGTTAAACAATGTTGTGCATGGTCTTTTAGCACAGAAAAACAGGGTAAATAATAACAAAAACTTCTAAAATTTATGCCGTAGAAGATGAAGTCCCAGTAATATAGAAAGAATCTGTTTCATTGATTAGGTATGCCTGGCAAACTTTTTGGAACAGAACTAGTGTGAAGGTACTCTTCACACAAATTCACATAAAGGCTCTTGATTCAACTGCCACATCTGACTCTGTTAAATCTCAACCACTTGCTAGGGAACAGGTAACATTAAAAAAGAAAAGGGTAGATTTGATGGTTGGATAGAGACCCTTCACATGAAATTTGCATGAAGGACCCCTCCATCCAAGTTTTTTTTTTCCTCACTTTTTTGTGCCATATATTTTAACCTTCACTAACACCACCTATGTCTATTTCTATAGATAAATGGATGCAATTTTTTGTTTCTCTTGTGGTTGGCCTTAGAGCTTATGGCAACTTTAGGGATAAGTTAACTATAGGAAGAGGCTGGTGGGGCCACATTTAATAACAAATGTGAGATTGTTATCAGTTTATGCACTTAAATTTACAAACAATTTAGCTGACCAAGGATCAAGTTGCGAAAAAGTCATTTTGCTTGCCAGCATAAGTTGTGTGCATTATGCTATCCAAGCCCGTATCATAGGACCCTTGTGTTCAGGAACATCAATCCATAATTTGTGAATTGGTGGAAGAGGTTAGATGATTGAATGTTTCAGTTCACCATTTATATGGAGCATCTTCAAAAACAAAGGCACATATGATATCAGAAACGTTTTTGATTGCCAATTTTGTGCTATTGAGAAAAACAAAATCGACAACTGCAAATAATGTATATACTTAATCTTATCTATATGTAGATGAATTAAGGCAGTGCAATTCAGCAACTATTATCACCACTACACCTTTGTGCTGCAAGGTGTCTTACTTTTCATGTTGAGGGAAATTCATTTCTTATGTTTTCCATGTTGTTCGTGCAAGTTTTTGAATATGGAACATCTAACCTACTTTTGTTGCAGATCATCAAATTATGACAAGAAAGAACTTGTTGTCTACCGAACAATCACCCCTAAGGATTTAACTGGATTGGTTTTATCAGAAGGAGGTTGGTCAGACTTGGTGGTGAGTTATCTGCTTAATTATAACCTATATTTTCTGGTCCACTTTCCTATATTCAAACCATTTACCTGGTAAGCCTATATTAACTCAGGAATATTTTTTTGTAGTGTTCTCAAGGAGATGTAGATGAGAATATTGATGTAGCTATCCTTTTCATTGGAAGAAAGGTAACGAGTTCAGAAAGTTCAGCATTTGTCTCTTTATTTTGATAAGCATCAGTTTTGTTTCAATGTGGATTATCCTGTTACATGAAAGCTTAGTTATTTGATTTCAAATGCCATTTCTGTTGTTCGGGGTGAAACATATTATCTTGATATGGAAGGTGAACCATTAGATAAATTTGTCTGTATTAAGTTTTCGACACTAATATTTTGGTTTTGTTGCCTTGCTTGATTTATTTATGATGCATCTATGAATATTTCAACTTTCACTGTCTTGATCATCCATCTCTACTTCAGCTAATGACCAAATTACCTTTTTCTGCAGTTGCAATCATCAGATATCTCTAGTGACAATGTAGAAGACCCTTCTTTGATAGAAGTGCTGAAGGTATGCTGATTTTTTTGTTCTTTGTCGGTGTGCTCTGATCAAGCTTTTAGTTATATTCTGATATGTGAATTTATTTTGTCCATTGTTGCTCAGCTGGCATTCACCACATCAAATGTCTCTATGGCGTTCCCATATGTTACAATTGATGAAAAGGAGACATTGGAAGACTCTTTGGTAAAAGGTTTTACAGAGAATTGTAGACCCAGATCAGGAGTGAATCGTATTGCCTGCTTGAACACTTGTTCCATTAATGGAGGAAACATTAAGACCCTTGAAGGCTTGCATTCACTTAATGTAAAACTAGTTGTTTCTAACTTGCTGTTCATGCATACCTTTGTGATCTAATATGATTCTAACATTAAATGTGATAGGGCTTTATTGATTCAAGAAAGAGTGGGAAGACCGACTTGATTGTTATTTGTCATGGAAGTTCTGAAGAGTCAGATAACACTCGCTCAGAAGGTTTGTATGTTTCTGAAAGTTGTATTTTGGCCAATTCCCACAGTAAATGTTATCCTTTCTCTATCATTAATTTATTTTTGTTTTGCTGATATGCAGGGGAGGTTCTCTTGGACATAGTTAATTTACTAAAGCAGTCTGCTGCCAAGTACACATTTCTTTATGCTTCCAGACCTCACCAGATTAAGTATCCTGCTCATTTGTTGGTGCGGTATCTTGAAGAAGGTACTGGCAATTCATCTACAAACTCAACTTGTGATGGAGTTTGCCAATTGAAGTCATCACTTCTCGAAGGAATATTTGTTGTAAGCTCTTCAACTTTTTGCTGCTCATCTTGTATTTAATCCTTCTTTTTCAAGTCTATAGTTGAAATCTTAATTTTGTAGTGAAGTCGGAGTTCAAAATCCACTGCAGTTACTTTATTTTAAATCCTCACTTCTTTCATGAAGGCTCATTATATGCAACATAATGCAAAGAATCTTAAACTGAGCAGCTTTATGGCAGTGATGGTGTTATGGATGGTCAATCAATTATATTCATTTCTGAATCGGAAGATTCATGACTCAGAAATGGTCTGATCCTCTTAAATTTCGAACCTGAAGATTCATTTCATAGAATCTGGATTTTTAAGTATCCATGGGCACTAGAGGCAGTTATGAATTTGATTTTCATTCAGAAGTTACATATGATATGTTACCTTATTTTGATGCATCTTCACTGTATCCTGCATTAACAAGACACTTTCTAATATTTGGTTCCCTTTTGCAGGCAATTGTTCTACTTATAATATTGATATCGGGTCTATGCTGCATGGCTGGAATTGACACACCCACAAGGTTTGAGACTCCCCAAGAATCTTGAGATGGTATGTCATAGAATTTTGTGGGAACTGAATCTGCAAACTTATCGTCTTTGTCATCTCGATAACCATATCATACGAGTTTGTTTTGCCAATCAATAATACACTTCTGGTAGCTTATGTACATGAGCAAGGAATTTGTTCTTCCAAACTTTGACTTGTCACAGGTCAAAGGCAAACACTTCATGTTGTATTATGAGTTTGTATTTCCTGCTTTTGGAATTGAGCTCAGTTTACTTGGATTGATAGATAACAAACAAAGATAGACCCAGAAGGAGAATTAAAAGCAACACAAATTTGCATACGAGTAATTTTGTGATTCATGAGTTATTTTAGAAACGCATTTCTTTCCAACTTTTTTTTTATATCATGCCATAAATTTCATTTTCCTCAACTTTGGTTTTTTTTTTTCTTTTAGGAACATATTTATTTCAAAAGGAAATTACAAAGTTGATTTTATATTTTTCTTATAAAATACCTAAGATTTTGATGCTAATTAAATGCTAAAGAATTTTTTTATATATATAGAAAATATATGCCATTGTTATGAAAGTATTCAATAAGTTGTTTCGGCTTAATTATTTTAAAAAAACATAGGAGAAAAATTTCTGTTAATTTCTCGTGTCTTTTTTACATCTCATAATTTTTAATTTATTACACTTCATCCCTCTTTGCTGGTTAACTCTAGATAGCATTTAAAAATAAAAATAAAAATAAAAATTAAAAAGACATTCCTGATTATTAGAATCATCTGTCTCTTTTAAAAATTAAAAAAAAAAGCTCTTTAACATGTTTCTCATTTGAAAATACTTTTATTCTAATATTATTGTATAATTAATATAAATTAGTTCAACTTGATTCAAAAATATTATAGATCGAGCACTTTTACATAATTTTTTTATCAACTTAATAAAAATTATTTAAACTTGATTAAAATCATTTAAATATATTCAAAATTATCTTAAAACTATTATAAGAATTACAAAGGATAATAACCATTCAGTGGTAGTCGTTTAACTACAATAACTTTATAATAATTTGATCTTTTTGAAATGATGCTGATCAAATTTAAGCATGTTAACAAAGTTGATAAATAATTTTTGATATAAAAATGCTTTATATATAATATCTTTAATCAATTTTTTTAAAAATATTTTAATACGTTGTAACAATTATAGTATAATTGTTATATGTTGTATTAACTATGATATTATTGGAGTAGCCCCGAGCTATAGTGCAATGGTAAGACGTCCACATTCTTAAGAACTTTCGAGTTAATCCTTAGCTACGATGTATATATTTGTGAACTTTTTTCCAAATGAGAGTCGATCCCTTGGGATATTGGGTTTGATGAGGCAGCCTATGCTAGTAGTTGTCTGATTTGTCTTTTTTTCTCAGTAGGAGTAATTTAGAAGGATCGCTAATGTAATGGTTCTTAGTATAAAAAATATAATAAACTACTATTTTTAATTTTTTTTAGCAAGTGGTCCTTTTTTTATTTACTATTTTGATAATTAAGATTGTCTTTTTAATTTTTATTAAAAAAATTCATTTGGATAAATTTAAAATATTAAGGATTAGTGCGTGGAATAATTAAAGTTTGAAAACTAAAATATATTTTAAAAGAAATTTTGACAAAATAAACTCGAAGGAGTTTTTTGAAAAAAGAAAAGAAAAGACAATTACTAGTAATAGGTGCATTGATTAATAGACTTTTTATAAGGTAAATTTAAAAAATTGCAATTATCTTTATAATTTAATTTTTTGAACAGTTTTAATTAATTTTGAAAATATATAATTAGTTATATATATTTTTAAAAAATATAATTTAAATTAAGATTAACACCACAATCCAGTTGTGACCATCCACACAACAAGAGACGCATGTCAGGAAGGATAAAGTAGAAAAATGTCACTGTATGGTTCTCTAGATAAGCTGCCTAAAACCTCAAGGAATAAACAAAGTTACCTAACCTCACTTTCAAATACTTAAATATGCTCAATTTGAGATAAGCTGGATTTTGATTTACATTAAATTTTGTACCTCCATTCTTTGGTTGGGACTTGTAATACTTTCTACTCACCATTAGAAATATATTTTTTTTTATCCCCTTCAATTTTGGAGCCTTTTACTTGTAATTCAATTGCAGGTTCCACTTGTCAACTAGCATCTCATCTTTTGATCTCTCACCATTTTGATAGTTTGCACATATATGCCAAGCTTAAGCAAGTGACAACAAAAAGCTTCATCAATTACTTATCCATTCAGAGGAATCCATCCACTTTGTCAGATAAGCATCCTTTTCAGCCACCAATGACCTCATTTGATTAACTAGATTATACTTTATAGGAATTAATAAGTAGGCGAGTTGATAACCTCAGGCTTTCTCACCATGACATAATCAACAAATTATTATCTTTAACAATCATTGATTAAAATAATCAGTGTTGCAAGTAAATTATTATTCTAAGAGCAACAAATTAACAACCAAGAATTATAAGATTCTGCTCCAAATCAGGAGGAATCTGTCATAATGTTTATTTAAAATCAAAAGACTATGCAGTCATCAAGCAAGCAAGCAAGCAAGCAATCTGCAGGGGTACAAAAGTGTTTCTTCACAGTTTTTTGTTAGATAACCTTCAACAGAACCAAACAGAAAATTCAGGATGATGATTCAACTAAGTATATTAGTATTCCTGCTGATTGCATGCAATGTACAAGCCAAATTCTATTTTTTGTTTTTAATTAACAAAATCTTGGAAGACTTTTGTTGTGACTACTTTGTTGTAACCATAAGATCTGTGTGTGTGTGTGTGTGTGTGGAACAGGAGGGATAATTTCAGCACTAGCCTTTGCGTCTGTACTTAAGTTGGATGTTGATAGCTCATCAGATGAGAATTTGACAGCGACTGCGGATCGAAGAAAGTTTGGTTGACGAAGGTGAAATTTTTGGGTGCAAAGTTAGGCCTTTTCACCGGAGATGCTTCGCCATGACCGAAATCGAGGTAGTCATGGCGCTTCAGGCTGTGCTCTGCTTTGAAGCTGTGAGAGGCTGGTTGAGGGAGATGCTGCTGACCTAAGTAGTTGCTGCTGCAATGGATGAAGGATTGGTTGGGAATCGAATTGTTGCCGAAGGAAGATGAGTGATCGAGCAGGCTAGAGAGGGCGGAGTAGTCGGCGGCGTCGAGGAGCTCCGAGAAGGAGTATGATTTCGGCAGAGTGAGGGCGGTTTCCTCCTCCACGCCGGAGTCTTCCTGGTCGGCGTCCATGGCCGATTGGTGGTGGCTTGCCTTCTTGTAGATCCGGCAAAGCACCCAATCATCCAGCTTAGGTAAGAATCAAAAACATCAAAATGATGAAATTTTTAATCGTAGAAATCGATCTCAAGATTGAAACTAGGTTCATCGATACCCTCATGGAGGAGTCCCTGTTGAGTTTCTTGGGCTTGTAGTCGGGGATCTTGTTGTGCTCTGCCTCGGCGAGGCGGTACTCGTGCATGATCCACTCCGTCTTGACGCCTCGCGGCGGCCGGCCGCGGTAGAACACGAGGGCCTTCTTCACGCCGATACTTTCGCTCTCACCGCCGCCGCCGCCGCCGCCGCCGCGAAGCTTATCCCTACCGGGAAATATGGGCTTGTCGGTTCCAGTGGCCTTCCAGTAGCCCGACGCCGCCGACCGGTTGGGGCGGAAGCCGTTTGGGTACTTGCGGTCGCGGGGGCTGAAGAAGTACCACTCGCGATCGCCGAAGGCCGCCATGGCTATACCAAAACAGAAAGACGAAACATGATTTAGGCGACGAATTTAGGGTTTGCGAGAGGGGATTTTAGTAGCGGGAAAGACGAACCGGGGAGCTCCCAGGGATCGAACTTGTAGATATCAACGTCAGCGATGACGGCGCCAGGGCAGGGGAGGGAGCTGGCTCGGTTTTTGAGGTAGTGCTGGATGAGCTCTTCGTCGGTGGGGTGGAAACGGAAGCCCGGCGGCAGCGACACCGGAGCGATGGTGGTCGACATGATTCGATGCTGCTCTTTCTCTTCTTAGCGACGTCAGTCGAAGGAGAAGGAGAAGGATTGAAATTTTCGGAGGTGGAAGAGGGCGTCGTTATATCATGGAGGAATTTTGTCGTCTAGTAATCAGGACCATGCACCTATTTATTTTATTTTATTTTTAGATTCTATTTCCTAAAAAATTCCTCCATCTTTTTTTTTCCCTCCTATATTTTAATATACTACTAGAAGAGAAACAAACAAAAGCAAAAAAAATATTAATAAAATAAAAAACGATAAAATAATGATCTTTAAAAGAAAAATTCATTTATCTCAAATCCCTATAAATTAATTATATTCGTCGATTACGCTAGCAGTATAGAGATCAAATTATAAAAAATGTGTTTTAGCAAAGCTAAGCGAAGTTGGACGGTGAACGGATACGATTCTTAGCCAAATGAACGTCGTCAATTCTCACTCGGAGGAAAGAAAATTAAAATTATATTATTAAAAAACTTGTCTATTGCATAGAATTTTAATATTTTTTATATAATTTGATAATATGATTTATTTTTTATAAAAGAAAACAAAAATTCTAACAAAATCATAATTATGCTAATAAAACTTAACTGACTCTTTAAAAAAAAAATTACAACTTTTAAAATTTTTAATAAATTATAAAAATTATCGATTTTTTAAAAACCTAATTATCCTAATAAAATTGGTTGTTTCTTTTAAAAAGAAATAAAATAAATTTTTAATAGAATTAAATTATTGTCTGTCTGTGTTTTCTTCTCAGTCGAAGAAAATTCGACTCCGTTTAAAAGAAAGATGGATGCACAAATTCAAGTAAATTAGTGCGAGGTGATATCTCTCCGATGGACTCAAGTAATTATTGTTTCATTTCTTCTAGAAGTCCAGGGGAGAGGATTTGAATTTTATCTTTGATAATCCTTATGTCATCCAAAAGCCTTTTTCAACATATCAATGAGTGTTTCCATTTAAAGAGATCACTATGTAATGTTTCATAATACTTTCGATGTGGTACTGATCAATATTAAAATTTTGATTAATGTTAGAATTAACAAGTTAATAACATATGCATTAATCCTAATTTTTTTTTTCAAAATTTAAAATAATTTTTAGAAAAGTGTTCTAGGAGAATTTGAACAAACATCGTCTCCTACATTAAATACCTCATAAACTTATGATATGCATCAATTTAATTTTATAAACTTCATTACTTAGTGTGATTCTCCTCTTGATATCGGTATGAATTCCTCTAACTCTCTTAGTAAAACTCGCACCCTAAAAGAATTCGAAAAGATAGGTAATGAAATTAGGTCAATAGATTGATGTTCGACCCATAAATGATTTCAAATGGACTAGAACTAATAGATTGGTTTACTAAATTATTATAAATAAATTTAGTAAGTGACGAGATTGAATTTCAAATACTTAATTTTTCATCCACTATACATTTTAACAAGCTTCCTAATTCTGATTAACAATCTCAGTTTGATCATTAGTTTACGAATTAAAGACCGATAAGAATTTAAATTAGGTCCTGAATATCTTCTATAGGATTTTTAAAAAATAACAAACAAATTTCACATTCCTATTTGATACTATAGTCATGAGTAACCTGTACAATTAGAAGATTTCTTTAAAGAACAATTTAGTTATTTTTGTTGCATCATTGGTTTTATTGCATAAAATAAAATGTGTCATTTTAAAAAATAAATCTACTACTATTAAAATTGAGTCATGGCTTTGGTTGGTATGAAGTAATCCTAAGATAGTCTACTCTAACGTCTTTCCAAGGTTTATAGGGTATACAGACAAGTGATGTATATAATTCTATATTTTGCTTAGTTCTCTTTGTCATTATACATGTGTGACATTGAAATATGATTCAAACAACATCTCATCGAAATAAGGGTTAGTAAAATCAATCTAATAAAGGGCAAATGTCTTATCCTTTTTAAAATATTCAACTAGACTGTTAGCATGTAATTTACAAATAAGAAGTCTCAAGGTGAAGTCCTAGGGATGTATAGGTGTCTACCTTTAAATAGGTACCCATCTTTGTTTACAAAATTTATCAATGACAATTTCCATTTTGAACATCTTAAAAATTATTTCAAAGTCAAGATAAGTAGTATATTCTTTTTTGAGGCAATCAAATCCTAATACAATTGTGTTCGTAGAGTGCAATGTGTGAATTACAACTTAGTGTATTTATTGGTTTATTATTGACACCAAAATGATATATTAAAATAAAAGTGTACTTTTAGAGGAATTCAACCCACCTAGCATATTTAACATTTAATTTCTTCCAAGATAGTTTGAATGAAGAATAAACTCATGGGACTAGATAATACAGTCATGTCTCTGGGCTTGAATAATAGTATAAAATTCTATCATAGGTGGAATGACATTGTCAACTCTTATTGAGTTGTTTGCTAAAGAATGTAATCGAGTGATCATCTTAACTTAGTGTGTCTCTTATACCTACTTCATATGCATCACAAGCTATCTCAAATGATTTGAAGAGGTTAGGATGTCTAAAAATAAGCTTTAATCATCTTTTTCTTAATCTCCCTAAAGGTTACCAAGGCAAATTTAGTCCATTGAAATTCCTCTTTTCTAGGCAATTTGTCATGAGATTCATGATGGTGCTAAACTTTTTAATAAAGCGATGACAAAAGGTTACAAAGCCTTAAAAGCTTTGAACCTCTTGAAGGGTTCATGACTCAGGTCATTCCTGAATTATCCTAAGGTTATCATCAAAATAGACCATTAAAAAATTTTCTATGAAATTTTAGAACTTGTTCATCAACCTCATAAAAATTCTATGAGCATTTGAAAGTCCAAAAGGTCATGATTGACGAACTATACAACTCATCTTGAGTCTTAAAGGCAATTTTTCATTCATCGCTAGTCTTGATTCTAATTTTGTGATACTCATCATGTAAGTCAATCTTAGAAAACCAATAAACTTTTATCATCAAGTCTTGATATGGGAACTTATACTTAATCATAATCTTATTAATAGGAAAACTATCTATGCACATTCTCCAAGAGCTATTCTTTTTTGGGACCAATAAGTTGAGGATGGTACACGAGCTCATGCTTTTTTTTATAAAACTTTTTTGTAAGAATTCTTCAACTTGTCTATTCAATTCAATGCGCACTAAAGGATTTAGATGATAATATGATAAGTCGAATAATTGTGACCCTAAGATCAAATCAATAGTGTGTTACATTATAAGTAGAGGTTGCAGAGTTCATTGGATAATTCATTGCTATTTATATATTTGAACTTATTCAATATCTTTTTAACTTCATGAGAAAGGTCCTTTAATAAATTTTTAGGGTCAACCATGAGATTTTGAGTTACTAATGCTACTGTCACTCTTGATTCTTTTTCTTCTTTCTCAAATTTAGACCGTGTAAGTAGATAGAGGGGTTGTGTTGAAGGTGAATTGTGTTGGGGATCTCTAAGATCGATGATGGGCCAGCTAGAAAGGGGGTTGAATAGTCGTGGCCTTCAAATCGTCATTTGCTCATGTTCGTCTTTCTACAAGAGATTAGCACAGTGGAATATATAGAAATAAACAAGACAAGCACGACACACCGATTTACATGGTTTGGAGATAAAGCTCCTACTCCACGGCTGTCCGTAAGGTGAACGACGCCTCCGATCTTTCGGCGGATCAAGCCTCGGTAGCTCTGGCTAAGTCGTTGCTCTTTGTCGGTAGAGAAACCTCGCACAACCTTACGATTCACCACAAACACTCAAAGACTTGGTAGACTTCTAATAAAGGTTAACCACCTCTATTTTGTCTGCATGGAAATGCCTCCAAGCCTCCCCTTTTATAAGTTTG
>JBAMHZ010037114.1:0-18365 GCA_037177395.1 Alpinia galanga
TCATGTGTATCATGATTTCACAAGTAAACCTAAGTTAAACACTATAAATATGGTCAAACTGAACCACTTGGAAGTATCACGGAACTAGCAGAAGCTATCTTTAATGACACAATTTTCCTAGAATCTAAATTATATTAATGCAACAGTTTACCTCCAAAAATAAATCTAAAATTACATTGCATCCATTTACAGTACATGGTTCTCATATAGCTCTTCCTCAATTAGGCTTTGCACACTTGAATCATCCAAATATCTTCTCCATTTGGACTCCCCGCCTTTAAGTCAATTAGGCCCCTCTTTCTAAGCTTTTTGCCCTCAAGTAATTTGAGTATTTCATTTCACTTAAGTGAAAGAAGTTAGATTGAAATTGGAGAGAAGTAAATTGCTAAAAATGAAAATTTCTCTTATCAAGGAGACTATTTATGTAATTATGTTTTTAAATATGTGATTTTGATGTTTGACTAAATATTTAAGTTGGGATTATACCGTGGTTACTTATATAGTATACAGATTGTGTAGGTATAAATTATTTGACTTTGACATTGTAGGTGCTAGTGGAACTTCACAGCAGATTGAGGATCGGATACTCGAAAGTGAAAATCCAAATAGATAAAAAATTAGACCCTGGGTAAGTGGTACTTCAGCTAAATTGAAGATGAGTTTTTAAAATTGGTTTGGTTGGTAAGTGTATAGGGGTAATTTTTAAGTGGACAAGGATCAATTTCCGGAGAGGTGATAATTCTGAGTCATTGACTCACTCCTTTTTTGCACTTGTCATACCTAAGTTTCTGATTTACTCCCCTCCTTAGTAGAGGCAGCTAAGGAAACCGCTAATGTGTCGATTCCATTTTTTTTTTGTTTGATAGTTTGATGAAGCATGGTAGTGACACTCTTGAGTGGCAGAGCCATCGACCGACCCCTTCCTTTACACTTGTCATATCTGAGTTTCTAATTTGTCCCTCTCCTTGGTAAAGACAGCTGTGACAGTTCTATTATTATTATTTTTTTTTTTTTTGTGTGGATAGTTTGATGAAGTATGGTAGTGACACTCTTGAGTGGCAGAACATGTTCTGCCCCTTCTTCCCAATGCAAACCCATCAAATTTATTGCTCATCTTCAAACAAGTATCAGTAGCATCAGATTTTTACCAGTGAATAATATAGCAAGACATTGCATTAAAAACTAGAAAGGAAGTGAGATGAACACAAAACAAGTAAATTCGAAGTTGCTCTTGTAAAAAAAGAGAATTTTGTAATTGTAGGAACAGATTAAAACAGTACTGAATTGGGGACAAAAGATGGAGCATCTGTTTTCTCATGGTAATATTAAGCCATGACAGCAGTTTACACAGAATGGTAGTAGTTCGGAGGGATTTACGTTGGTAGGAGGGCCAATATCAAGAGGGCTATCATCCAGAGTAAACGTTTATAAAATCAAGAAAATGAAAAACAGCTCGGATCTCTTAAACTAATTTGTAATCTTTCTACACTTACTTTGGCAAATCAGCTTGCCTGGTCAAAACTCGGAACACCATGTGATTCGAGGTTCGGCTTAGGCTGGTTACTCGCATTCGTGTCGTCCATAGGCTTGTAAGACTTCTGTTTCTCTGTGACATGCTGAGAAGGGAGCCTCTCAGGATGAACTCGAGTCTCATTCGACTCGGGTTCCGCCTTCCTCTTTAACTTTTTCTTCGCATCCTCAGAGTTTGTTCTCACATCAACACCTCTAGTCTTGTCAGGATTTCTCGATACAGGTAGGATAGGATCAGTATAAGGTTGTGCCGAATCCGCTAATGCGCTGGTTGAACCGACAACTTGATTGGGAACGAGCTTGGTGGGTGTAAGGTACTTCGCAGCTGTATCGATGGCTGGAGGTGTCCTCTCTTGCCCACTCCGTAATTGAGAAGCTGAGGCTGGATTAGACTCGTCTGCTCTCATTGCGGAAGCCAACTTTTTTCTTTTGATCCTCTCTTCATCGCGAACCTGAGCAGAATGCAAAACAATGTCAATTTTCAGGTGCATACTTAAAAGCAAAAAAAGTTCGATAGTAACAGGAAGAATAGGATTGAAATGATTCAAGCACAACAGTAGAGATCAGACTATTTTGATCAAAACATTGGCATTTCTGATAATTTACCATATTACTATCGAGTTACCAGATTTCTATTGATTTAGAAACAGTCGGCGGGTGTAATCAAATGATCCATGAAATG
Source organism: Alpinia galanga (assembly GCA_037177395.1). NCBI lineage: Eukaryota > Viridiplantae > Streptophyta > Magnoliopsida > Zingiberales > Zingiberaceae > Alpinia > Alpinia galanga. Next base: position 2,213 of record JBAMHZ010037114.1, read on the forward strand.
AATTTTCACATGCATATTGGGGCAAAAAATATTCTCTTACTCTTCAGCAGGCATATTTAAGGTAGGAAATGCTTGCCTATAAATTATTTATTACTTATGTTCGGTCGCGGGCAAGAGGTTTTTCTTACTTTTTATCAAACTTCAGGAACTTCAATACAGTTATGCAGGGGCAGAACTTTGACAAGATTGGCTATATGATGCATAAAACAATCTGGTTGTTCGGCAAACACAAGGCCATTCATCATATTTACAAGCATATGCGTTCAACTGATATGTTTTCAATTATCATCAACATTACCACATGGCACTAATGTTGGCAGAATAATAGCTGGAGCCAGCTTTTTCGCTAACTGGATACTAAATAGAATTGCAATACAACATATGATTTCAATCGAGTGGAATTATCTAGTAATAAAAATTAACAAATGTGATTCACCAAACATATGATTTCATACGCAGCAGCGGTACTTATTGAGGAATCAAAAGTAGAAAGAAACAAATAAACTGAGATTCAAGATCCATTATTCTTAATTTATATTTATTTTCACTAAATATAATCATAAATTCCAGGCAAAGAGAATATCAGCTTCCGCGATAAACAACTGCATATTACCAAATCTATTAGCATTAAAAAAAGGATTTATGAAGTAATAGCACTTGGATACAAAAAGTGTTGAATGTTAAACATTAAATGAAACATAATCATGGTCATTACAGATAAATAACATTCTAATGAGTTAATAAATGGTTCAGCTAAAGTAAGGACACAGATAGGTGGGATATTAAGACCTTATGATGTCGGTATAGTGCTCTTTTCCTTTCTTTCGATCTGTAAATGGCATCTTTAATGCCTACGTTATCCATGTAGCCATTAGGCCACAATTCTGCAAGCTGTGATGCAGAACAAAGATCTCAATAATAATAATCAAAGTCATCAAAGGTGAAACGAGATGACTAGGATACATCTAGAAATTTTATCCAATATTTGGCCTCAGAATAAAAATGTACATAAAAATAACAATAAAAAATAGAAAGAGATTTCTAATAAGAAAGATCAACAAGCCAGTAACTAATCAAGGTCATTGTAATCATTCAGTACTACCTCTAAATAAAGCTTCCTGCTTTGAGGGCCTTTGTCTTCATCCATTCCCTGAAATGAATAATGTAAAAATTTATCAAATAACCCAACATCAAATACCTGGCTTGGAGCTTGGAATCCTAGTTGTGCAACCCAAGATTGACATGGCAGAGTGGGTTGGGTCAGCAAAGACCTGTGGCAACCCATACTGTTTGTATACTGGTAGGAACATTGCACTCTCTGTCCAGTCAAATACCACACTGGCACAAAACTGAGACCTCGAATCTTGTGCAGACTAAAAATGGATTATTAGAGTATTCAACTTGCTCTGGATAATGCAACAATATGCTCATAATCCTACTGGCACAGGTTTTTTAAAATTCCTCTGAAGCTGACACCGACAATATATAATCTTAAAGTAGTTCCCTCAGACTATCTATTTCTGTCCTAGTATATTTGAGAAATTTTGTGCCAAAACTTGTATCTCGTCATAAAAAGAAACAAAATATTAGCAGCAATTGGTACCTCTACATACAAATCATAGAGTTCACATATCTTGTCTTCTAGTACAGAATCCATGCTGTATTTTCCTTTCAGGGCTCTTCTTTCATCAGTATTGATTTCCTTAAAGTCAATAGATGAACCTTCTTGTTGCTCAGCCAACTGAAAGACAAATGCAACATAAGAACTGAAAAGGCAATAGCTGAAATAAATTCATTGATAATATTCAAAATTTCTCGCCTCACAGTTTGATGATAAAGTATGATAGGCAACAATAACAAGCCACCAATCCCAACGATTTGGGGTTATGGATCTGTCCCACAATGAACTCTATGGAATAATAAAAAATGATATGCAATCTAAGAAATTTACGAGCCCATCAATTAACTATTACCTGAGGTCTCAACTGAGAAACTCGTGCTCTGACCATCTCATTAACCTCCCTTTTTATTTGCTGGAATCTATCAGCTTTCTGCTGTTTTGCTGAATTGCCTACCTCAACCATTGTTCTCATATTTTTCTAATAAAATGTTGGAAAGAAAAAAGAATTAACAGATGTGAATGAAAATACAACATATATACCACAAAAAAAAAAAAAATCCACCAATCAAATAGAGAGAATGTATTTAAAAAAATTACATTAACAAAAATTCATGTCCCATAAAACAATTGATTTACAGAATAAATCTCTTCCCAACCAATAACAAAATATTAAGATGGAAGCAGAATTGATTAGTTATTGAAGCGCAAAATAGCTGCAGTAACAATTTTTAGCCATGAGAAATTCATGTAGTAGTTTATTGCAACTGTGAGCCTTGATTTATTTATCATTTTGCATATTCTTGGCTATTCATAACTCCACTCATGATGACCTATCATGGCCGGTCTCAAGCTCGGATAAAAGAGGAGGGTTGCGTTAGGTTGTCAGCCAGGATTAAATTAAGGCAAATGTTAAATGAATGGATCCACTAAACTATTGTGCTAATGCTAAGTTGTTCCCTGAAAGGAACACGTTGCAGGATCCGACTGTAACGTATATTCTTGGCTATTCATCATTTCAAACGTGGATCCATGTCGGTAGGCACAGCCAAAATGTGTTGCTCTGACTGTCAACCTATACTGTCATTGTGTCAGCACGTGTATGTTAATGTGATGCACGTGCCAATATAATTTTGATGGCACCAATACAATGGTCAGTATCATTCGGAATGACCAAGACAAGAGTACTCTTCTCATGACAACCTTTTATTTCGTCATCTACTCATGTGGAAAAGATGAAACACTATAGAAAGAGGGGGAAGAGAAGTAAAAAAAATACCAATTGGAGAACCAACAATAATAAAGAAGAGTAACATTTGGGTTTGGAGAGACTGACATGCATCCATATCATATTGTGCATGCTCCAGTTCCAACTTTGTGGGTCTAATTCCATCTCCAGACAGTTAATTGAGATATAGATATGATTTAATAGGAGCATTACTGCGTCTAGGTCTTGGAAAATTAGAGTTGAACTCAATAGGATGCTACAAGAACCAAAGCTCAAATCTATAGTCATTTTGATATTTGTAAGGCATGGTCAGATGCTTGCTTAAATGTTTATACCTTATTGCTCCAATTCACAATCTAATTGTTATTGGTTAATATTTAGAGGCAAACAAGTAAAGAAGAAATAGATTAAAAAATTAAAAGACAATTGAGTTGATTTTGGCACACTTTGAAACATGCTAAGTGTCGGCATGACATGATATTGAAACTACACTACTCCAGCCTATTGATCAAAACTTAAGCAAAAAATGATACTTTCAACTGTAGTTATGACACAAGTACTGAAGTTTAAAGCCATTATATTAAATTAATAAAAGGAATATCATTGAACTAGGGAAATAATGTCAAACCATATCTAGTCAACATAGAATGGCATAACTATATCATTAGACTAGGGAAATCATAAAACATAATTATGTTCAGTCAACATAGAGCGGCATAACTATTTTCTACTCCACTGAATTGGTAGAACTGTCAAGTAAGAATTAGGAGAAGAGTGACAGGTGTCTGCAGTATTGAAATCATATTATTCCAGCCAAAGGTCAAAATTCTAGCATGGATTAAGCTTATGGTTATCACACTACTGAAATTTGAAGTCATATCTTAATTTAATAAAAGGTATATCAGTAGACTAGGTAAATCATAAACTCGTATTCTGTCAACACAGAACATAACTAATTTTCTGCTCCATTGACCTGGTTGAAGCTTCAAGAAAAGTAAGAATGATGAGCACAGAGAATCCCAACAAATTTCAGGGGACACGTTGAAAAAATAATCAAAATCACCAATTTAAAATATGTGAGATCAGCCCTCATGACAACAAATAAGTATAAGAAAAAATGAAGGGGATCTTAGTACCTGACATTACCCAATAGCATAATTTAAATTCTCACAGAAGTTACCTTCAATGTCTTGCGCTGCATTAGGTGACCTAGAATGCCCATAAGTCGATCCACCAACTCATCTTCTGAGATTTTGCCTTGGCTTGCCTAAGGAAAGGTGAATTATTTTGGTTATGAACTGCTAATACAGATGTGAAAAAGAATTCGGTAAGCATAACTTAGCATTTCATATAATTCATAGGTAAACAAGAAAAGAAATGCATAAGAGTCAAAGAGAAAAGTGCCAAAACGTTGTTGGTATTATATCATGTGCTAGCAGATGTGGCTGGTAGGCTCATCAGTTTTATAAAGAAAACAACATTTTGAAATAGGTAGCTACAATTTAGTCAGACCCACAAATATTGAATCATCAAAAAATTGCAAGAAATCTTTTTCTTCCAGTTACTCAAGGTTATCTAATGTTAATCTTTATCAAGAAACATATTTGTAATGATGATAATGATATAGCTCGATGGATGGATAAAATCAACACATAGTCCAACCCATATAATTGAGACAAACACAACAAGGACTATCATGAATCATGTTTTAAATTTCAACTCATGAATCATAAGAATAACTTAAAAGTCATAAAATAGGCTAAAATTCCAGCTCAAAATATAGCATTAGAGAATTACTGTTTAATAGAAAAATATATAAATGAAGTTGGATCATCATTCATAAACAAAAAAGGTTCAGATCACAAGCAAAGAGTGTGATCATTAGATCTGAAATTCACTGTAAGATAGACAATACGAAATTTTAATGCTGACTGCTACTTGTTTCTGACTTCGACTCTACTGGCATATGCAAATGAAGATAGGAAGAGGGAGAAAACGATATTGCATGAAGGGGAAACACAAATTAGATATGTAATTTTATTGCTTCACGTTCCATGGGCAATCTTTGGTAGCTTTACAGCTTATACCAAACGAAGAAATGTTACCGGGCATTCCTATCAACAATGCTATTGTATAAAGCATTAAAGAGTTAATTAAGAACTACAATGCCTAGCAGTCATAGCCAAAGTTTAGGTGGCAATGTTGGTGAATGGACAACATTATATCAGTTTAGGTGCCAATATTGCTGAATGAACAAAATGATATTGGTTCAGGTGCCAATATTGGTGAGCAGCCAACATGATATTTTTTTAGGTGCCAATATTGGTGAATGGACAAAATGATATTGGTTTAGGTGCCAGTATTGGTGAATGGCCAAAACATAGTGGTTTTAATGCCAACACTCATACCATGTGTTGGTATGGATTGTTGGAAAAAGTTCCACCATTGTACTAGAGCTAGAGCCGGCCATCCTGAGGTGTTCCATCTCTTGGAGATTGGCCATAATGCTACATGGTGCCTGGTTGTGTGTGCCACATAAAGATACTTAAAACTCTGATCGTAACTATTAAATAAATGAAGTTTTCTAGCAAAGCCATAAATTATCTTACAGAAAAGAAAAGAAAAACATTGATTGTCCTATTAGTAGCATTTAACACATATATTGAACTATGTTCCTTTTGATACAGAACCACATTTGGCATATGAACTAAAAAGTTCAGAGAAGTCCCATTACCCTAGCCAAAAACCACTAGATCCCATATGCCTAATTGAAAATCAAAATGTATTAAACAAAATTTTGGAAAATCTCAGTATGAGTTCCACATACATTGAAAAATAGTTGTATGTTGATGTCTTTTCTTAAGTAGCAGTGGAGACCTCTACAAGGAAATGAGAATAAGTTCATTCAACAATACCGATAATCGGGCTACTTTAGCAAGCTTCTGTTTTACTGGCTGGGGAAGCCTCCTCTTGATGCTTTGAAATGCAGGATCTGCATCTTGAACAACAAGGGTTGGTGGTCTACCTACAGAGAGTTTTCAAGCCAATTATAAAAACAAAAATAATGAAAAGGAGGCTTCTTGAAGTTCAAAACAAAAAACTGAAAACAAATAGGCAATCTAGAGTTCAGAAGATTTACATTCAGCCACTATCATTTCAAGGTCCCGAATAGCCCGTTCAAGTGTTGTGCCTTTAGGTCTAATAGAGGAACCTTCTTTCGCCCTTAAGGATGATTGCTGCTGCAATACATCAACAAATAGCAAAGCAAAGAAAATCAATTAGACATATCAAATATACATCCAGCCACAAATAACGCATAGCAGGTACTCCACAGAATAGCAGCAGGGACAATAATGACAATCAAAACTCGAAACAACGTCAACTAGTGTTAACTAATTGCTTCGCTAAAGATGTACTGAAACAATGTAAAAGATAAATAGTAAGCAGTTGCATATGAGATTTTTTTTTACTGAAACTAAAGGTGAAGATCCCTTAGCAGCAGAATCACTTGTTGGAATTGCTGGTGTGTGAAAGATACTTAATCTTTAAGAATTTTTTTTTCGCTATGAATATAAATTTTACAAGATCTTAGCAAGCCCATGTAAACGAAGACATGCATGGTACAAAAGTACAGATCCTATCCTTTTAGGAGGAAAGAAGATAAGAAAAAATTAAGGCATTTATCTACTTATCTTTCCCTGCCTCACTGATTCACCAAATTTTTACAGCAGATTGAAGTATTCTAGAGTTCGTTGTCCAGTAATTGGTATTCTAACTAAAAAATAACAACTAATCACATAACCGATTCACCTATTCATAAATGTCAAGTTAATTCCAGAAAATTAGTTCAGGGATCATTGTATAAAAGACGAAAATTGGTACCCCATCTTAAAGAACCAGTTAGAACAAATGCTCTTAAATGCCGATTTCACCATGTTCATGTTTGTGGGGAGAGAATAATAAATAATGTAAAACTGACAATGTAGGTAGCAAGCCCATTTGAAAAAGGTTGAAGGTTGCATAAGACCTCAACAGCCAACATCAAATGCTTTGAAGAAGAAAACACAATTTGGTGAGGATTATCAAAAACAATAAATAATGTATATCCCTATTTCAAGATCATAATTTACAAGGTATAACAGTTACTACCTTCTTTATAGAAAAGTAAATGAAAGAAGAATAGAGAATAGGATAATCAGTTTCATACAAAAAAGCAAGCCAATAGTTGAATAATATAGGTACAAATGCCTAGAGATATGATAGTTGATGATATTGAAAAGTAACAAGACAACTAACTATTTTATCTATTTCATGTATAATTCAAGTTCCACACATGCAATTATACCATGTTGTCTTTCACAATTTAGATAAAAATTTACCCCTCATCATCTACTTTAGGATGAAAAAATACTTAATCCCCAATTTAATACAGAAGAAAATAATTCCTACGAGTTTATCTGAAGATATACAACCTAAGCAAAGACATATAGCATTTTGTCTACAAAACAATTTGCAGTGTAAACAAGGGACCACTAGAACAAAGCTCCTAGTGCCAATGTTACCAAAGTGACTAGTAGATTTCAGTAAGCAAAGAGATAGGCAGTGAGCATCCTTAACTTGAAAAGCAATAACTTGTAGGTTTTTTCAAGTTTGCAATGAAGACAGGGAACATATGTAAGTAAGTAGCCTAATAAATTTATAAGGTATTATTAACCCTCAAATAGTTTTAAATAGCAATATTTCAAAAAAGTAACCTAATCATATACATTATAAATGAAGATTATAGTAACAAAAGGTTATTTTTCCTTTAAGACAAACACATGGTGTACCCCACCAAGATAATAAATTTGAACTTTCGACTCTACAAATCCTATGGCTTATGAATGTGAATTTAAATAATTTTTTCTTAATATATCAGAGCATTAACTTTTACTTTTTTTAAAAGGAATTTTTAAAAAAACTAGTTTTTGAAACAGGTAGATTGCTAAGCCAAATGGAAAGGCTCTTAAAATTACCAAATGTTAGCAGATGCATAACCAAAAGTTTAGCAGGTCAAACTTTACAAAGGCTCAATGGCTTTTTTTTCCCAAAAAAAAAAAAACTACTGACAGTTTTATTTCATAGGAGACACTCCCTTCAGTCCATAGAATCACTGTGAACAAGATTCACATTCAGAACAAAAGTGAAGGTTCATAACAAATATAAAAGTCAGATAAAATTAAGCAATATAAAGCAGAAATGATGTTCATTATCTAATACAATAAACACCAAAGAGCAGAGAACTAACCACTGAATGTACAGTATATGAACTCCCAGGGGAATTCATGGAAAAGGCATCACTGGTACTGTATCTATCCATGCGCCTAACCTTTGTGGATGCTTCCCTAGTTTCACCGTTGAGCAACTTTTTTGACTGAAATTCTACTTGAACTTTGTCACGAAATGCTTGATCTAAAGAATCATTTGTTCTTGACCTGTAAGTAGCTCCAGCACCTGCTTTATGCTTATCAAAATCCTTCAACTCAGAAGGTGTAGACAAAATGTCTTTATATGGTAATCTCATGGTTGATTGTTCTTCTGACATGGTGAAATCAGCAGATTTCCTTTTACTGACTGCTGTAGTGGCTTTTGATCTATATTTTAAAGATCTTCCTTCCTCATTGTAATGTCCACCATATGATGTATAAACCTTTGCAGGATTTAATTTCCTTCCCACCACTGAACCAGTCCTAGCAGCATCTTTTGCACGCACATTGCCAGCATTTGGTGGGTTATCAGAAACAATGGCATGACTACCATCACCATGCAGCTTGGGAGTATCTTTTCTTCTCCTTTTTTTGGGTGCCTCTTTAGGTGACAAGCTGAACTCACTATTTACAATGAAAACCAAAGTAAAAATCTTGTGAAATTATTATTTAATATACAAGCCAGAAAAACTTTAACATTCATTGAATTTTACTATAGGCAACAAAGCCAATGAATAATACTTTCACTACATAAATCAAGTTTCAAGAAAATTCCAAATAGGAGAGTCCATTTTAGGAATATATTCTACCATTTTCTGTGTTTCTTGATATAAATTGCTAACAAAGGTAAATAACAAACAACCAAGAAACGAGCAGATAAATCAGAAAAACCATAATATCTTAGCTAAAAAAGACACCATAGGTTGGATTAACATCACTAATAGCAACCTCCCTTAAAACAGCTAATGCAATAATATTGAAAATTATCTCAGAACAAGCATCAAAGTATAAAATGGCAACAGGCATACAACTTAGAAAAGAGTTTGCAGCTATCAATGTTCACAGATTTGATAACATTTCCATTTTAAAAACATACTGGAATAGTCCAAAGCAACTGGCAATATTATGCAGTCAATCATACCAAACAAATTTGAAAAGCTAACCGATGGTAGATTCTAAATTATATTCAAATGCCTAAGTAGAAATAATTGTTAAGAGGTTTTAGTATTAATAGAATTATAGTGTAGCAAGTTGAGTCCTGCATTGATATTTCAGTTTAGGATTATATCCAAAATTCTATAAATATCCATGTACATATTCCAGTTTAGCATTAATATTTCAGTTTAGGATTATTGTGACAATTTGTACTCTGTGAGATACTTATCCAGTGTTTCATCAATTTTGTCTCAATGTTCAATGTGATTTGAGGGTTTGATTTGTTATTGCATCAGTTAAGAAATAAATAAGTGCTTTTATATATTAATGTACTTCAATCAATAAACCACAAAAGAATGTGGGTTAAAGTTGCAGTTTCAGATTTCATTGCTGCAGATAACACAATCGCAGAGAACCATAATACTTGATTGAAAATTCTAGACAACCCCAACAGCAGCTGAGATGACTTTAAATAAAAGATATATTTAGAGAACATAAAACAAAACAATTGTTTCAAATATGTCAAATAAAAGCAAATAAATACCAAGGAAATACAAATTGTGGCAGAAGCTTACATTTGTTCTAACTTTCCTTTGTTGACAAAATATCCATTATGTTTTGTTGACATTTTGTCTACTTGAAAGTATTCATCCTGCAAAAAGCAGCATATTAAATATAAGCTTTCAATGTTAAACCAGCAAAAAAGAGGAAAACAGAATTAAAGGTATCATTAATCAAATGCAAGACGGAAAACAATCTTTGATGCACCCTCTGACCCAGATCTTGAAGGGAACAAACAATCCATACAAATGCAACTTGGCTGCTAGACGCTAGGTAGGTGCTAGCTCAATTTCTTCTCAGGATGTATGCTGCCAGTCAGGGCCTTCTAATAAATGGCAAGACGAACATATGTGTCGATCATGTTGGGACCCATTCATCATGGCTGAGATTTTCCATCAATCACAATCGAGAAAATAGATGATTGGTTGAACATCACATTGACCAGGTGTAAGTGGTCTCAGTTTAGATGAGCACTTAGTATGCGCAATGTATAAGATGTTGGCCAGTTCAGACTCCCTATCAGTTGCCTAATGCCCTTTCTGAATGGTTCAACATGCAATAGATAGTGTTTCAGGTTTGCAAGTATTAGACATTCAAATAAACCTACAAAAACTAATTAAACTTAAATCACAATGACTTGAGGGAAGGGCTTATTTGAAAAATTGTGAGTCCGTGTGTTGTTTTGGCACCATTGAACCCAAAATAGGATGATTTAAGGAGACTGTGCATCGACAATACAGCTATCAACAAAGTGAACATTCACCTACCTAAACTTCATAGGTCTAATGGTAGTATCACAATGGCTCTCCAATAGATCAACCAATCAAAATCAAGATTAATAACAAATGGAAGATGTTTTTAGACCATAATCAGAGTTGTATGAATGGGTAGTGCTTCCCTTTGAATTCGTGAGTCTCAAACACTCAGCATGTTAATAAGCGTGATAAATCTAAGATCCTTTAATAGTTTACTCTAATGGCATCTTTATAAGACACACACAAACATGACTTGGAGTATGCATAACCTATCATTGAATGTCAATCTCACAAGAAATGTTCCTTCTCACAAACTCTGGTACAGTTAGTTGAGATCATCATTTTTTTCATAGGTGTTTTTACAAATCTAACAAAATTAGGATATCTCAAGATTCTAGGAAAATTAGAAAAATTGAAATTTGACTTGAACCAGACTACTCAACCTAGTATAAGGAGTTTTTCACTATCATCTCAGCATCAAGACAAGCTATTTCATAGGTACGCATTATAAGTGTCAATCTTTGGCAATACCAACTTGATCCCAAGCTATGGTGGACTGCATGTGTTTTCACATCATATAAATTATTAATTCAGATTCCAACTAAGTACTTTAGCACCTGAAAATTGATCTTGAGGGATAAACTAAAGGGATGGGTCTGGGGTAAAAAAAATAACTTTAAATCAATCAATAAAATCATAAACAGGTTTAGTGTCATCTCAAATTAACATGTTGCTATATCTTAATTTGGACATTAATCATCTACTATATGATTTTTGCATCAATGCTTTAGAAGATATGCAGACTAGAAGTTGTCATAATGCATATTCTGTGTGGAGGACTATAAAATATATAGTACATCAATAAGATTTGACACTAATTGTGCATATTATGATATGATTTCAGAAATCATTAAGAGCTTTATGCACACCAAGCACATACTTGATAACAAAATGGCAATAAGGTCCGCATATGTAATACAATGTTCTGAGAGATGAAACAAAGAGTGGTAATGCTTCAAAATTTTATATGCTCATATGCATAATTGTTAGTAGTCTAGAGGGAGTTCCTCCTTGGTAACCTTAGCTAAGGAAGCTTTTTTTCTTTTTCCTAAATTAGATCTATCAATCTCAATCCAACTATTATTTATTTTTTGATGTGCAATCTCTTTTATTCTAAACCGTTGAAAAACATTCATGCATATGTCATGTTGATATTACATATTATTAGATTAATCATAAACAATGTTATTTGTCTTCGTCTCTAGCCTCCACATATTTCAATATCTAAATAAACTACACTTGTGAAGGTTTTGAAAAATTAAATTATACAATTGCCTATGCATTGCCAATGTATATACAAATGCATATGCAGTAGCATAGGCCACTTCTTAAGACATGCAATTGAACATGATGGCCTCAATATATTTTTCCCGTTCAATTACTTTCAGGATGGCATGACACTTGTTTGATGGAAAAATGGCCAATACCAATACTAGCTGGTGCGTTAGACCCCTTTGACTATATTACATTTGGATTCAAAGCTATAAGAAATTAAATTGGAACCCAAATCTGCTGGTTTTATTTCGAAAAAAAGTATCCAGTTATTCAATTATAGAATAGAAAAAACAAAGCGAAAAAGAGAAATTTTTCACGTATTCATGGTGCACCAATTATTTGAAAAACAAACAAAGATAGGAATGAAAAGAAGTGATGATAGGAAATCATCGCTAACGGTGGAAATAGCATTTTTAGATAGATAAGTGTCACTAACCAATTCCGTATCATCTATAAATGAATCTTCCGTGTCATATTGATCATCATCTGGGATATCATCAAGTTCTTCATCACTGCTTTGATTTCCCTAGGTCGACAAACTTACACTTTAACAAGCCATTAACCAGAGTGCAAAAGAATGGAGAATATGATTTCATAAAATTCTAAACAAACCCCAAAAGAAGGAACTTGAATGTAAGAAGCACTTCATACCACGTACAGGCGTTCAATCTTCTCTATAACCGCACTAAAACGATTTGGAGGCGGAACTGCATCTTTGGGCTCTTCTGCTGAAGGCTGATTATCCCACAAACAATAAACTCATGTTATACAAAATTCAATATTGAATAAGTGACGAACATCCAAAATTTCAAACAAATTTAAACTGGAGAAAGTGCAAGTCACAGTTGAAAGTAGCACATTGCAAACTAATTGAGGTCTCTTGTCGGCAAAATCCAGAAGCACAAATCACAACAGCGAAGAAAGCAATTCGCAAACCAGGCAAACCCTAAGCAGGAAAATTCGCCCGAGAAGCAGAACACGAAAAGTAGCAATGAGATCAGGGAAACCCTACCGCAGCGACTTCTCCGGGCTGCGCAGCGAGTGGCCTGTCAGCAGGACCAGCAACGGAAGGAGATCTTTGCCCCTTACCGTTTTCCTTAAGCAACCGCTTCCAGGACACAATGGTGGTCTCCCCGGGCTTGAGGGTCACCGAGAACCTCAGCCTCTGGGCCCCGCCAGCAGGCGACGGCGGCTCTTTCTGCAGGGAGACGGCAGCGGAAGAGGACTGGGCCACCGACACCGCCGGGGGCGGCGGAGGCGACGCGAGCGGAGGCTGGGCAGCGGGGGCAGCGGCAGCAACGGAAGGGACGGCGGTGGAAGCCCTAGCGGCGGCATCCATGGCAGGAGGAGGGGATTCCTACGGCATCGGAAGAGAGAAAGAGAGGGGCGATTAGGGTTGGGAAAGAGATCAACGAGGAGATCGGCGATCGGATCAGAGCAGAGCAGAGCAGACGCCGGAGGTCTTAAATAGCCGACCTTCGGCTGCGCGTGAAGCGAACCCGACTCTCCTCCCGAATTGAGTTGATCAAGAGCCTTTCATTTTTATTTTTTATTTTTTTTACCGGCACTGAATATCTAAAACTTCGGTCCAATTAATTTTTATATAATCTTTCTATGAATCTCTAACGGGATACTAAATAATTATTAGGATATATTTGGTTCAAATTATTATATATAAATTTGATTATGTGATGATTTGGTAATCACATAATCAAGATTATAGAGAATAAAACATAACTTATTTTGTTCGGTTCAAAACGAAGGAATACAATAAAAACTTGTTTGTTTAGAGATTTTAATATATAATCTAGTTTAACATTTTAGTATATTACCTTTAATTCAATTACAAGACTTCGTTTATTTTGAAATATATTAGCAATTAGCGATAAACGACGAGCGGCGGAGGTGACCGTGATGGTCGGCGATCGGTGGATGGCAGTGGTCAACGACAACAGTGACTTACGATCGGCAGCGACGGCGGCGGTCACTGGCCATCGTTGGGCCAGTGGTGGTCATCGGTCGTCGACCGGCAGGGGCAGACAGCTGGCAGCAACCTACAACCGGCGGCGGTCGACAGTCGACGATTGACGATGGTGAGCGCAGGCGATTGATTAGGGTTTTAATTATATTTAAATAAAATTGAAATTTGATAAAATTTGGAGGGTAATTTTGGAAAAAATATATTTATTAGCCCCGAAATCAACAAAAACCTTACCCTCCCCAAGGTAATATGATTCCTAGTTGCATGCCCCTTTTGTGGACGTGACGGACTTCCTTCATTACTTGGGAATCACTGATTCCTTGAACCAAATAAGATTATTATAGATAACTTTAGATGGATAATTAAGGTTATCCATAACAACCTTGAACCAAACGCACCCTTAGAGCTATCAATTTGAATTGGATCCATCGGATTGATCCGTCCTGCCAAATAATTTAAATAAGTTGGATTGAAATTTTATCAATTCAAGCCCGCCACAGACCTAAACGAATCAATCCACACAAGTTGCAGGGTTAAGATGGGTTGGCTCATAATGGGCTTGGATTAGCTCGTGGGTTGAGAAAATTGAAAGTTCTTCTATCTCTAGTAAAATATTTATAATTTATATGTACATTTATTGTATGAAAGTTAACTTAATTTAATTTATCATACTCAACTAATAAGAGAAAGTAATGTCTCTAACTCTTGTTTCTTTCAAGTGAAATTAACTTAGTTATGTGTAAGTGACAAAATAATTTTAAAGATTTTTTTTTTACCAACACTGAATATCTAAAACTTCGATTCAATTAATTTTTAGACGATCTAACGTGTCCTACGAATCTTTAACGGGACACTAAATAACTACTAGAGCTATCAATTTGAATTGGACCCATCGGATTGACTCGTCCCGCCAAATAATTTAAATAAGTTGGATTGAAATTTTATCAATTCAAGCTCGCCATAGACCTAAACGAATCAATCCGCACAAGTTACAGGTCAAAATGGGCCAGCTCGTAATGGGTTTGGATTAGCTGGCGGGTTGAGAAAATTGAAAGTCCTTCTATCTCTAGTAAAATATTTATAATTTATATGTACATTTATTGTATTAAATTAATTTAATTTAATTTATCATACTCAACTAATAAGAGAAAGTAATATCTCTAACTCTTGTTTCTTTCAAATGAAATCAATTTAGTTATGTGTAAGTGATAAAATACTTTTAGAGATTTTTTTTACCAACACTAAATATCAAAAACTTCGGTTCAATTAATTTTTAGATGATCTGAACTATCCTACGAATCTTTAACGAGACGCTAAATAACTATTAGAGCTATCAATTTGAATTGGACCCATCGGATTAACCTGTCTCGCCAAATAATTTAAATAAATTGGATTAAAATTTTATCAATTCAAGCCCATCACAGACCTAAACGAATTAATCCGCATAAGTTGCAGGTCAAGATGGATCGGCTCGTAATGGGCTTGGATTAGCTCGCGGGTTAAGAAAGTTAAAAGTCCTTTTATCTCTAGTAAAATATCTATAATTTATATGTACATTTATTGTATTAAGTGAACTTAATTTAATTTATCATATTCAATTAATAAGAGAAAGTAATGTCTCTAATTCTTATTTCTTTCAAATGAAATTAATTTAGTTATATGTAAGTGACAAAATAATTTTAGAGATTTTTTTTATGGTCCGTAGGTTGACTGGCCTAATCTGCAATCAGCCTTTGTCTTGAATTGGATTGGGTTGAAAATTTCTTAACCTGCTGAAATGGCGGACCGACTTGCTCCTTCCCGTTAAATGTTAAATTTATGATGGATTGACCCACCCCATTATAGGTTGGCCCGTTTGACAGTTCTAGTAACCACTAAGTGAGATATGTTCTATTGACCATCAAAATAAATAAAAAAAATGCTCATGTTTATAGCCTTGAAGCGTCATTAGTTTGTCAAGAGCCTTTCGTTTAATTCTCCATGATTTAATCTTTTTTTTTATATTTGGCATTTGGTAGTAAGCTTCGATTCGATTAATTTGGAGAGTAATTGATTTGATCCGATAAATATTTTCCATTGACTATTAGAATAAATCAGAAAGTGGATAGTACAGCGGTTCAACCTTCTAAAATTTATCATTCTGTTTAAAAGAAAATTTATATAAATACATTGTAATTGGAGATAGGCCTAAGATAGCAAATCTAAAATCCTCTTTTTTATTTCAATTTTAATATTTTTTTTCTAAATTCATCGAATATTTTGATTATATATATA
>JBAMHZ010037222.1:0-18359 GCA_037177395.1 Alpinia galanga
GTAGTGTAATGCTTCTTTGTAGTAAAATTTTTCGTATTGGTCTTTGATCATTTATACCTAATTTCTTCGAGGAATTGCTGTAAACCTAGTTTATTAGTGTTTGTTTGTTCTCTGAAAGACTGTAAGACTATTTTTACTTGGGTGATTACTGCTTCTTCGCTAGTTTTACCTGAAGAGCTAGAGCTTAAATTTGATATTCATTTGTTTAAATGTTCTTGAGATGGTTTTATATATTCTATATTTTGTTTGAGTTCCTTGAGAGTTTGTTTTTTATGTAATAGCTCGACTGTAAGGTCTCCTAATGTTTTGATTATTCCTTCTTGTTGTGATCCTAAACTTAGCAAGAGATCCATAAGAGTATAAATGAGCCGCGTCAGAGTGTAAGGTGTGGTTTAATGTTCTGGAATGGCAAAAACACGAGTAACTTTTGCCTTCTAAGGTACCTATGAGTCTAGGATAAAAGGCTAGGGTTGTGAAATCTATGTGACTAGGTCAAAACATAAACAAAGTCCAAGGAACATTAGCTCTGCTACCAAATAAAAAATACTGTAAAATTTAAAGCTCTAATATTGTAAACTTTAAACTTAAACTGTAATGTAAAAGATAGTAAGGGAATGTAAGAAACTGTAAAAACAGAGACGCCCCGAATCAGGATTTTCATAGAGATAACACAAAGCTTCTACCAGGAAACAGCAACATGCAAATGATCACACGATGTGCGGACAAGAATTGCTAGGTAAATGTAGTTTTGACCCAAGTATTGTCTCAGACCCAAAAAAGACAGAAGGGCAACATAAATGGCAAACTACTCCTGAATGACATCAGCATGTATTATAAAGCCTAAGGCCCTATTTGGTTGGAATCCTTTAACCCAGTTTTAATTTTTCATTTCGCTGAAAATAAAAAATAGAAGTTTCTGAAAACCTATTGGTGAGTAGATTTCAAATGAAATTGTAAACTGAGAAGATTAAAAAAAAAAAAAAAGTGAACCTTAGAATCCTAAAATCCCATATATGCTTTTAAAATAGTCAAATTAAGAATAGTACAAACTTATGTAAATAGAACTACTATTACTATAATTATATAATATCCCCATATTACATAATATAATGTATAATAATATTATATAATATATTTTATTATACATTAATATGTTAAATATAATATCATTAATAATTAACATTCTCTTTATTTATATACAATAACAACAACAATCAAACCTTGTCCCACATATATGGATTCTCCTATGTCATTGAACTTTATCCCCTACTATATTGTTCTCTATATTTAAATAAATTTTATTTTATTTTATCGTTACTAACCAAGGCTTTATTTCTCTTGATTTCTATGTCATTGAATAATTTAGTTTTACTAAACCAAACAAGTTTTCACAATGTCAATTTCTTGAAGAGTTATTTTTGCTTTTCACATTCTTTGTTCTACAGAAGTGAAAAATGGATAATCTTTCAAGAATCCAACAGGGCCCTACGCAAGAAGCAATCTTCAAATGGCATTTGGTATAAGTTTGGAATTCATGAGTATAAGTTCATAGATCCACAAGCAAAATGCATAATGCAAGCATGCCAATACATGGTTTGCAGTATTCTAACATTTACTGTCTCAAATCTAAACGGAATAGGAAAAAAAACAAAAAAAGAACAATTTAAACCATAGTTTCAGTGTAACTTCAACATGACATGAATCTTACTATATAAAAGCATATGAAAAGATGAGTACTTACAAAAATCTTAAGGCCGAGAGAAGTTATCTTGAGCCTTTCTCCAGATTGGATATTTAGCTGTAGAATGTTATTAACTGACTTTGATATATAGTAAATTCTCTTGACATGATTAAGATCAGTATTCCGAGTCACAAGGTGACCATCTAGTGGAAATGAATCTGAGATACCATAGTATGATTGTATGCTACTTGTAATTGCATGATTTTTGAATAATACAACAGGATCAACTCCTCTCCATTTGCCTTGCGTTTGCAACTTGCCCTTTACTGCCTTGGTTTCAGATGGAAGCCTCTCCTCTTCATTGGTTACTCTTGTCTCATTCAAGTTGGTACCCCTGGTATGAATTGATACTGCATCATTGTCTGATACTGCTGGTGATTTCTCGACTTTTCTATCCACATCAATAGTTGCTAAAGAAGCACCATTAATTAGCCCATCTTGAGAACTACTAGATAAGTCTATTTTGTCATTACATTCATCCACAAGATTTTCACCACCATCTGGTGTGGCATCTCCACTTACAGCTGATTGTCTTGCAGGTTTAGTTGGAGCCACTGAAATAAGAAACATCGCTTTAGTAGGCATTCTTGATCAGTCTAAATAATAACAAAAGACAGATCCGTAGTTACCCATTAATGGAGAAAGCTTCTCGAAAACAGCAATGAAAAAAGCACCAGTATTTTGGTCATGAGGAAGTATTCTCATACAGTTTTCAAGGGGAAATTCAGAAACTTCTCTAAAATGGCTATGGTGTTTTTCTATGGATATACTTTCACAGGAAACTTCCTCTAGTTTACTTTCAAAAGCGCAAGATCCAGTTAGCGGTGTATTGTCTACCAAGTTCTCACACAATGTTTGATGCTGTACGCACATATTTTCTGAATGATTCACTCCCTTGTTAACATTTTCCGCAACTGAGTTACTTCCAAGAATCTCAGCATTCTCTTGGCCATCATATTTAATGATCTCATCATGACTTTTTCCAGAAGGAAACATACTTGGTACAATCACACCCCTCCTGTACTGGGGTACATCTTTATGAGAGGCCAACCAAAGGCCTCTATCTTTTAACTGTAAATATAGATGGTCATGGAAAAAGGTTAGAAAACCAGTGCCAAGTAGAAAACATCGAGGCATTGATGGATTACTTTAGCTTTAGCAAAAAGAAACATAGTGGTTCAATGAAGAGTAAAAGAGACAATTGAATCACGAATTATGAATAAAATAAAAGAAAGTTGAAAGAAAAACAAAACAAAATGCAATGACTGGATTAAAAGATATGGTCGTCTGATACAGAAAGAAAAACTAGACCACATAATTTGCAAGGGAAAATAGATTTTAAATAACTTATCAATAAGCAGGAAATCCAGTTTGTA
The DNA here is from genome assembly GCA_037177395.1 of Alpinia galanga. Lineage (NCBI taxonomy): Eukaryota > Viridiplantae > Streptophyta > Magnoliopsida > Zingiberales > Zingiberaceae > Alpinia > Alpinia galanga. Next base: position 3,118 of record JBAMHZ010037222.1, read on the forward strand.
CATTCAAATTTAGTGGTTCTGAATTTAATGTTAACATGAAATTTCACTACTCAATTCGGCAAACTCTAATAAATAAAAGAATTCTCTATAATTTAGCTTCTTACTTTTGATGTGTTCTGGTCAAACTTCACCATTATTCAACTGACTCGAATTAAATTAAATTATCCACGAAACACCTTAATTGCTACCATGTGATACTAACATAGAATGTTTGCTCCAAAATTTCAACAATTTTAGTGCCTTCACTCTTCAGTGCCACTAAGGTTTTTACTAGAAGCTCAGCAAGTTAAATTTTTCCATATCTTTTAAATTATCGTTTGTTTAAATTCCCTTATTGCTGAGAACAGCAAATTTAAAAACTGCAAAAACCTGTGTTGGACAAGAAAATTCAAGCCTAACCTTCCATGTTTTGAGGCCAGGACGGCGGACCAACTCGCATAGTTCACCAGAGACATCAAGAAGCTTAATTGAATCACCACTTCTCCGAAGAACCTACAAGAATATGAGAAGCACAATCCACAGTTAGCAGTTTTACTGCGTTAAAGTAAAGCAAAACCAACATCAATAACTCAGCCTGAAAGGTTTAATGAAAGCAAACATATGAATTATGCAAGAGTGAGAAACTGAATTGTAAATACCCTAGATTGGATGTAATTCTAAACATTGAAACTGGTTTGTAATGTTTGGCAATGAGCAACCTCCATAGTAACTACTACATTGAAGAAATAATTATGTTGTTACTGTCGATAAATATACATCAACAAACATACACATCAAAGGCTACATGTACAAGTGTGGAAGCGATGGAAAAAATAAAAAACAAGCATATAACTTGACTTATATCAAATAACCTCTGCTACAACAGCCTCATTCTCAACTGGATTCATTGAGCAGGTAGAATAAACCATCCTTCCACCCACTATAAGCAATGCTACACCTGCAATTGTAAAACAATAGAAATATAAACTCAAAACATTAAGATGACTAATCAATGGATATCTGTAAAATAACATCCAGAAAAGAAATCCTTTAATACAAACAGCATAATGAGCATAAGACAAATCTCTTCATTAGAAGTTGCTGTTGAGTGTACAAAGTACATTCTGAATGGAAACAAAGGGGTTTAGCCTAAGGTATTTGTTAATTGAAAGCAATATTTTACATATGCTAACTAGGAAATTAAAGAATACAAAAGCATATACACATGTCTGCCATTTAGGGTATAGCTTACTCAAGAAAAGCCCTAAATTAGAAGTGAATCTAGTTACCAGGATCTTGTTTGGTGAATGCCTGAATGGGGTTTCTTATCTGCATGCCTTACTGAAATGTATTCAGACATCAGATATATTCAACATTGTATGGCTACTTCTACATAAAGCAAAAAAATAATATTGAATAAAATTTTGAAATTTTTTATGATCCTTCAAAAATAATTAAGAAAATTAGAGACATATTAAGCAGCATTCATATTCAAAAAGTGCATTTATGAAATGTGCCTTTAGCCAAAGCGCATTTATATCATTGGTAATTATTTTTCAAAATTGCATTGCATAGCAATTGCTATTTTGAGAGTTTTAAGGGTTAAGTAGGGATAATAACTCATTTGGAGTGTATTTAGGACTGAACCTCTTCATCTAAGGTTGAACCACAAAGTTTAAAGGCTTGTGGTAATCTGGTCCAATTTGAATTCAATTTAGAAATAGAATGGTAGATTGAGAGCTGGGGCAGATGTAGATTGATTTGAGTTTCTCTTAGGCCAAATCGGGCTGAAATAGGACTTTAGTCGGGGCTCCCCCAAATAATGCAATCCCTCCCCTCCCATGAGCACCAAAACACACTCCCTCATTTCGTCTTTGTTTCCTTGCGATCCTGAAGCCCCATTCTTCCTATTGCAACATGCCATATCACACCTGCATCAGCTGTCTCTGTGTAGCCGGCACTGCTTTCTGCCTCAACACTTCAAGTCAGCATTGTCATCTACCTCCTTTTGTATTAAAGAAAGTGTAGCTCCCCTTATAAAGCTACTAGCTTGTTTGTCACTGCCAGCAAACAAACCATTGTCAACCTCCCTCTTCCTCCTTTCCCCATGCTGATATTGTTATTGCCCTCTCTATCTCACACTCCCGTAGCAATTCTTTCACTCGTCATCACAGTCACAGCTCTTATCAGATGTTGCATTTGTCCCCTTTATTTACAATATCACTTTCATGGATGATGGTAGCATTCTTTAAGGTTTAAGTTCTCATGTTGGTTCTTTAGGGGTCCTAATAATTGATGTGAAGGTAAATGAGAACTCAGAGTGATCATTAGAGTGTTGAGGAGTGATCTATGGCACAGTGAAAAATACCACTGTGGTAGATTTTACCCGTGTTTCTTTGTAGTGGGTAGCTATGATGATGATTGGGTATCATAAATCATGATATTCTATCATTGTAGTAGTTGTAATGGAGTTTTAGCAGTTGCATTAGACAATTGATCTGACGTAGGGATAGGATTAGAATTTGAGTAATGATATTGTGTGTTGATTGAATTAAGTTTGTTGTTCACTGGTGAAGGCTAGGTTGATGAAGTTAAGAGGGACAATTGGTTGTGGTGACATTAAATTAAGTTTGATGATATTATGAGATTATATCAGTTAAGTATTTCATCAGAAAGAGATTGTGGTGGAAGTCAGACGATATTGGGATGATTTGTCAGGTCGAAATGGGTTGTTGATTATGAGATGTTATCAAAGATTATATAATCATAATAGTGCGTGAAAATAATCTTTGAGAATAATTGTGTTGAAATTTTACACACAATGGATAATAACAAAGTTGAATTGTGAGGACATTGAGAGAACCATAGATTGGAGTTAACTATGATGGTTAGTTGACTAATTGGATGGTATTATATTGATTGAGGATAGATTCTTTGAATTCAAAATTCATATCAATGATTGACGTTGAAATTGTCTCAATGGAGTATAAAACTATAAATTATGTGGCAATTATGAGGTTTGAGGTGACTTATGGATGCAGACTTGTGTGACAACAATAGAGAGTGACCACTAATAGTTGTACAAGAAAGCTGTCTTGGGATTGATCTCAACAATACTGGATCTAATGTAGAGCCCAGATTTATTATGTTGTCTTTGTATTCATACCTTTCTTGTTTATAGTATTAGAATTTTCAACCATTTGCATATCTGTGGAATTTTATGATATATGGTTGAGCACTTATATAGTAGTAACATGTTATCTGTTTATTACGCTAGATTATTATGTGTAGTTATTTATATGGGTTATCATGCAGTACATATATGAAGTTTTACATGATTTGTGTTACATGTTGATATCGTTAGGATGACTAGAATAATGTATTCCTTTATTGTTGTTCATAATGGTATACATAATTTTACATTATTTGTGTTATATGTTGATATTGTTTTGTTCCACTTGGATGCAATAATGTAGGCTTAATTGTTTCAATGTATAGGATGTATAGCATATGTATTCTTTTATTGTTGCTCATGATGGTATACATCCATATGCAGGTAGTTATGATTGTAAGGACATGGTAGCCAAAGGACATAACCTAACACTATAACATTGGATGATTTACTTGTGGATGATGACTTGCGGATGAGACCTTTAGCAAATGATGTTTTTATGGCAGATGAAACCCTTAGCCAGTGATCACTCTATCACAAATATGGCCTTTGGACTATAGGCTATTTGATCACTATACTATTTAGCAATAATCTTAGTTATAATGCATTGCCTATGCTTTGGCCATGTTGGCAAGTGTGACATGTTGGATGGTAGATCAGCCTACCTCTAGTGGCGGTCTACATGTAGGAGAATACACAAGCACCAATCATTCAAAAATTACAGAGAGAGGGGACAACACTTAGAGGTCCGACCCTAGGGTGCATAGTATAGTATCCCTCGTGCTGGCACAACCATGGTCATGTTCTGACAAGCTCAGGAGCACATGTCAAATGTGAGTTTCTTGTCCCACAAGTCATGCTCTACATTGACAGTGGGCCTCGTTAGTCAGAGCCACACATCACACACAAGCCAACTAACAAGCTAAAATCAACCTACTGTATTTTTTGTAGATTTTTATACAAAAAAATACTATCTCATTTCCTAAATAATTCTAAAACATTTCAAACTTACTAAATTTATTTTAAAAATACTTGAAAGATATTTAAAATAGTATTTTAAAATGTCAGATTCAATTGCTTTTCCTTTTCTTAAATATTTTATTATTAGATTCAGACCCAATGGGATGGCTTGAGCAAAACCCATCCCAAACACATCATGGGAAGGCCCTTGGGCCATGCGGAACACAACTAGATAGGTGCAAGCCGTCTTCAGGTCAGGCATCATCCCTAATAACATTCATGGATCAATCCAGACAAATTGTAGTTACCAGTTAGTGGAAATTCCACTAACAACAATGTTGATCCTTGTAGTAGATTGTGTTATAATTGGCATAAGTTTTATATATGAGAGGTGAAGGTTGAAGTTTTACATAGTTTCTTTTCATCATTTATTTTGATATTAATGAACTTTTATTATTGCTAAGCTTTCTTTGTACAGTCATGTTGTCCTTTTATGGCTACTTTGCACACTTGCGCTTATTTTCCTTATATTGTCTACAACTTCAAGTTGTTTCTCAAATGAGTTTTGCTATGACATTAGTTTAGATCATGTTCATTGAGCAAAGTTTGTCATTCAATAGATTGACGTCAGTCCTTAGGTGAAGAGTATACTTGCAAGTTAATTTTTACAATGACTAAATAAAAAAATAAATTCTATCAAGTCAAACAATTTTTAGAAATCAAAATATTAACTTTACCATCAATCAATATAAGCACACAGCTAAAGAATTACTTTAGTTTTTCTATTTTTAATAATGACAATTAAATACTAAAGTAACTAAAGTATTGTGTCTATTGTTCTATTTTACTTATTTCCATTTTATTGATAGCAACTCACTAATTAATATTTTATATTAGATTTTATCCAATCCTCCTATATCATTATTAAATAAGAGCGTTCTTGATACTATATTTTTCTTTGATAGTTTAACTAATATTCCAGAAGCTGCTTTGTGCGCTCCTTTTCTAATGGACTATTCACCTTGTTAAAATAATTTTGGCAAGGTATTTGCATTGGGAAGATACTTTTTGGGAATGCACATACCAAACATCTAATTTGCATTGGAAATGCACTCCCAACCCATCCTTAGTTGCGTGAAAACATTAAATTTTGCACCAACTTAGCATCAACAGGATGCAATTGCTACTAATAAGGCTTTGCTTCACAGCAGCAGTACAAAAACAGGCAACTATGTTTAACCACTTCGACACCATGCATCTCCTGACAGAAAACCAGAAAGCTATACAAACAATTGACAGACAACTGATAATAAAATTAATCTAAATATTTTCTTCTTGAGTCAAAGAGTTATCTATCCTGATAGGAATACCAGTTTGTGCAAACTGTATATACTGACATTCGCATTTCGAAGCCAAATACTTGTAAATGGACATCAAAACAGAATCAGGAAGCTCTAGGCAACATACCGACAGCATGCTAAGAATTAAACAAGTATCATGTCAATATGAAAGCTAAGAGTTGAAATCTATGACAAGTTAACCAATAACAGTGCATTCTCAGTAAAGCTACGAGAAAGATTATGTATTTGAGATCCAGTATGAAATAAGGTGATAATAGTATTACCACGCATTGCGATCTCAACTTGAAGACGATGAAGACCATTACCCATGCCTGCATTCCTGTATGAAATCATGTCTATGTAATCATTTCTGATAGGTCAACTGGAGATAATTGAGCACACTGAAGAACAATATAATATCTGACCATTTCCTCCAGATGTCAGGAGCTTTCCTGAGAGTGCCATCACCACTACAAGGAACATCACACAAAATCCGATCAAACTGCAAACAACTTCTTGTAAGTTCTTTTTCGCCTTTTAAAGATTCCTTGTGATCCTTCACATAAGGACAAGTAGGGAAGTATTGTGCTTCATGATTAGTTACTATTAAGTTGGCAGTACTCATCCGTTTTGTCTGATGGGTAAGAAGATTGCATCTTTGAACATCAACATCATTTGCTATAACCTATGTCATCATGCAAGAAGGATCATTAGAGAAGACTGTATCCTTAGATGTCACTTCATGCTTCCTGAGAACTATACAAAAGAATGATAATTAATTTAAAAATATTAAGAAGGGGCAAACAGATTGGAAACAACCAGCCCATTTGGTAGTAGTCCAGGTTGAATTAAGCGGTGTATCATTTCAAGCAACTGGAAAGTTTTAGATCCTGGAGCTGCACACACTGCATAGGAAAGAAAGTTAACAAGAAAGCAACATAGACAAATTAAAACTGTCATGTATTTTCAACATAAACTATGGTGCTACCATCAGCCTAATGAACTTATTTGATTGTCACAAAAAATGATGCCTCACATTGGTATGAAAAATGATAAAACGTACTAATGGACTTAAACACTGTGCTGAAGCAAATCAAGTATTTGGAATTCCAAGTAAGACTTAAAAGGAGGAAGCGCTATAGTTCTACCATTAACCTAATAAACATATTTGATTTTCACAGAAAAAAAAGAAAACTTTACAACACCATAGTTTCACCATATTTGACTGCTTTTTCAGATACCAAATGTAGGTAAAAAAGAAATGACTTCGTAGTATGGTGTAAATGTGGACATAGTTTCTCCGAATAATTGTCCCAACTATTTGGAGTCATCTATGTGGACTTAGTTTGAGAGAAAATAAAACTAATCATCAATAATGTTGTAACTGAAAACAATTGAGAACATTGTGCTTCAAAATTGGTATGAAATGAAATAAAATGAAGCAACGCAATTAAACACTTCAAGTTGAGACAAATCAACTATTTGGAGTTGTCGGGGAACCTTAAACAAAGTAATACAAAAAAGGTAATATTATGAAAGCCTGGAAATTATATTTCCTAGTACTGTTCATCTAAGAATGCTGCTGAATTTACAAAATAAACTTCGTATGTTCACAATTATATAAATAAAAGAGAAAGTAACATACTGTCAAGTACATAGTGATCTGGATGAACATCTAAGAATAATGGAGGCACCTGTATAGATATTGTACTTAAATTGTAAAGAGTAAAGCATAGAAAATTACTATAAGTAAATTAAGAGAAACAATTAACCACCATGCTAACAGCTTCCTGCCTTGTTATATTTCCAACTTCATTCTCCTGCTTTAAAAACTCATGGAACCTGGAAGAAATGAAGAGGGTATATAATAATGAAGCATAAAAACAATGTAAAGGTAGGCTGATTATCATGTTTACTTGTACATCTTCTCTTACCTATTAAGCAACAAATATTTATTAGAAAAATATACTAAGTGATATTGTTGACTTAAAAGTGTCAAAGTAGTGTCATTCGAAGAGCATCTAACAATCACTCAAGGGATGCCAAGAATTACGTATAAACAACCTTATAAATGTCACCCAGTAATTGCTCATACAAAATCCACTAGCTAAAATAAAGGTAGCATTGATATAATGTTTTCCTTCAATCTTCAATAAGAATGGAAATCAGTCAGTACCAGATTTCTTTTTTAATAGAGGACCTACAACTTTATCAAGGGAAGATAGTAGAGCATTTACTATTTTTGGTGTAATGATACCTATATGGCCTTCAATGCTAACTGTGTACTTCTTGGACCTTCTATTGTTACCGACTAATGAGTGATGCAAATAAGGAATAGACATTGATTAGAATTTTAATTAACTTTATTAATTATTCTATTTCGGGATTGGGTGTTTTTATTTAGCAGTTGGATGTTTTAATTTGGTATTAATTTTATGTGTATCCTTTGATTTGGTAAAAGTTATTAGGATTATTATATTTCCCAATTAGTGATATGTCTATCTTCTGCAGATTCTACCACCAAATTATCATTTTCATGATAATTAATATGCATGGGTGGCCCTAGGACACATGTTTTTTCATTAGTTGTAAAGACCAACCAAAAAGGAAGTACACAAAATCAAAATGCATACAACAACAACAACCACACTTTATCCCACTATGTGAGATTGACTATATGGATCCTCCTACACCATTAAGCTCGATCTTCTAATATATCTTCATCTAAATTTAAATGAATTTTCTCCTGTTTTATCATTACAAATCAAGTCTTCTTTGATCTTCCTCTTCCTCGATTAATATACATACTCTTTCATGCTATCACATTATGTAACTAAAATATTTATTGATCGCCTAGTTCATGTTTATATCATCTTAAACATATGTCTTAGAGTTTTCCCTCAATAAGTGCATATCCAATTTCTCTTTAATATTCTCATTTTTTATCTTGTTCATCCTCGTATGTTTGCACATTTACCTTAACATCTTCATCTCTATGACTCTCATCTTGTGCTCGTGTACTCGCTTCATAGTCCAACATTCAACTCAATATAACAGCAGGTCTAGCCATCATTTTGTAAAAATTTTCTTTAAGCTTTATAGATACCTTACAATTACAAAGAATATCTTACACCCTCCTTCATTTCAATCATCCTGTTTATATCCTATGTAAAACATCTCTATCAGCCCCTCCATCCTTTTGCAAAAATGTTCCAAGTCATCTCTTATCTTAATGATTGTTTTGTTCCATTACTACTACTACTAAACTTAAATTACATATGTTTTTACTTAATTAAACTTAAAATATTTAGCTCCCAATATCTCCCACCAAGATCAAGCTTAACATTTACTCCGTCATGTGTCTCATCAATCAAAACAATGTCATCTGTAAACAATATGCACATGATAACTTATCTTGAATGTGTCCCAAAACTAATACAAAAAAAATATGAAGTAGAGTTAATCCTTAATAACCCTAGTTTTATATAAAATCAAAGTGCAAAAGGAAATAAATAAAGTGCACAAATTACTTACTCATTGGTAGGGGCATCCAAAGAAGAGAGATTATAAAAAATGATATTGCTAAGCAAAGTTGATGAAACAATTATTTGTTAAGATTAGAAATGACAACATAAAGTTGCTACCCTTTATTAGAAGTTACTACCTTGTAACCTAGAGGTCACAGATTCAAGTCTTAAAAACAGCCTCTTGCAAAAAACAAAGGTTGCGTACAATAGACCCTTCCCCGGGACTCCGCATGGCAGGAGCTTCATACACCGAGCTATTTTTTCTTAGAAATGACGACGTGATTCCTGATGATGCAATTTTCCTAGAGTTGAGTTTTCCTAGCAAAAAGTGATGCAAACCAACATTAATCATAGAATAGAATTTTAAATTTTTTTAATTAATTTTAGTAATTGTTTCATTTTACAATTGGTATCTTGATTTAGAGCAGTCTTTTAATTTGGTAATACTTTAATACGTGTCTTTTGATTCGGTAAGATTTTTAGGGGATTATTATGTTTCTATTTTTTTCTAGTTTAGTATTTCAGTTTATAAAAGTGTAATGTTTTTTTTTTTATTTTCAATTAATAAATTTCTTCTTTGATTAATATGTGTGTGGGTCCTTTTTCTCTATGAGAGATACCTATCCCATAAATTTATTAATTATCTCAATTCTTTTATCAATTTTATCTCAATCTTCTTTGTAACTTGAAGGTTTGTTTCAATGTTGCCTCTCTAAGCAAATATAAATTGTTTGGCAATCAAGAGTCAAGAAACTGTTACAAATGGTCACATACTACCTTAGTTCATCTGGAATTTATATTAATGTTGTAAGGTAAGGATAGCCATTCAAATGGCTAGATTCATACCAAAGAAAGTTTAGTAATCCAGCCAAAGAGTCCAGTAACTCACATTCAAGGCAGAAAAATAACTATGAGTTTGTAAGTTAAATATTCAAAAACCATTTTCCGTCACATATAAGTGAACAAGAATAATTATGGGAGCTTCGGGACACATACTCATAAAATTAGGTTCTATTGGCTTGCCAATGACAGCCTGTCATTAGCATGTGTGGTTGTATTTACCATAAGAAATTGTTTCTCTACTTTGTTTTGTGCATTATATCCAACATATCTCGTTAAATTAAAAAACTTGAAACTTTGAGAGTTAGTGTGCATGTCCAAGCAATAAACAAAATTATAGATAAAACTATCTATCATTGACATAAAGATAATATGAGCAAATAAATTTATAATATTTTTTATTGTTTGTGTAAATAATTTTTATTCTTCTTTTCCAAAAAGAGAGGAAAAATTTTTGTTAATGTAATGAGTATCAATTCACAAAATAACTTTAGGTTAGTACCTCTCAAGAGTTTGGCTTTTCCTGAGTTGCATTCTTGAAAAATTCAAATGCCAAGCAAGGTTGTCTGGATACCAAGGCAAAGATCTAATAGCTTCGACCTCACATTCATCATTGACCTGTCAATCAAAGTTCATTATTAGTCAAAATGAAATAACAAAAGTGAAAATGATATACAACTTAAGCACTGAGCTTTTAGAAAACATGGTGGGTACCTCATGTTTCAGAGATTTTATGAAGTCATTTTCCAGTTGCAACAGAATGTCCTTACAAAACTGGCCACTGCATCAAAGTAGCATCAAATTTCTAGTTTGCATCATCTCAGAAGGTCATAATCTTAAAGCTTGAAGCTTAAAAAGGAATAAGAAAGACCTAGAATAAAACAGGTGAAGTTGCAGATCAACTATGAGGACATGCAAATTTATTTAAAAAACTACATTATTTCTTTGGAATTAAGTGATCATAAACAGATTTTTCTATTATTCCAGTCAGAAACTAAGAAAGTATGTGGAAGATGAATTGAATCAGCATCCTCAGACAATGGAGCGCAACGTAAAATTAGTAATGTGGACAGAATACTTAAGGATGATAAAGATGTGTGAATAAATGAATGAAGAAGTTTGAATAAAACAAATCTAAAACTCCAGGAACCTTGAGTATTCTGCTAGAACAGTAATAGTGGGACTAAAGTAAGCTAAATGTACAATGCAAGACGGACGACCAGAAGGGAAGCTTGAAGAGAGCAGCCTTAACATGCCCACATAGCACAATATGAGAGCATTTGGGTCAACCTCATTGACCAAAGAAGCCCCCTTGACCTCATTATTGACCTCTTTGAGAATCCATTCTCCCAAAAAATAAGATGAATTGTTCAAAAATAAAAAATAAACTGCCATGGATCACCAAATTAGATCAGCTACGTGAGCTGAGAAAAGGGCTGACAGGTTTTAGGCTGGGCTGAATTCAAGTTGCCGCCATAGCCCAGATTTTGGGATGGGCACAAAACAGTTTACTCTCTTTGTTGCTGGAATCCGGAGGCAAGAAGGAAGCTATCGATCCAAAAGAAGATGTTGGTGATGTCGATCTTCAAGTAAATTCAAAGGCATCACTGACTAGCTGGGATTTGTTCACCTTAAGCTTCCGTGAGGAAGCAGCACAGTGACTCAGTGAAGTACTGCTGGAATTGAAGGAGTCGTCTCACCACTGTTGTTGGCCAAACAGCACTTGTTGATGGAACCAATGTTCAAAATCTCAAGTCATGCCGAAATTTCAATCTTTAATCGTGTTTGTTTCAGTATCATGCTGATGTTTCAATGCATGGTACTAGTGATAGATTAGAGATTGAAAGACAAGGAGATGAAGGAAGGAGACATTTTCTGTGTCGAATGGTTACAAACTTTGGTAATTTATTGGGACGATACATTTTTTCTGTTTCGCTCAACATGGCACAAGATTTCAAACTATGGATGGAACCAAGGAGTTGATGACTTTTATCGAGATAATATTTTAAACATTTTTATCCAAAAATACCCTCATATATTGCACATGCACTAGGCAATTGACTGATCATTTGTTGTATGGAAAACCTTTTAAACCCTTAGGGACTACGTAGGCAAAAAAAAAACACTTGATTAAAACTGATTCACAAATCCACCTAGCACAACACATACATAAAGTCCTGAACATATAAGAAATAGATGTATATTGGTTCCAAGTTATGAGTTTCACTTCGTAGAAATAACCACTAGCATGGTTGGCAAGATCAGCAGATTTCAATACGGATGGATTGATTGGATCAGAATCTGCTACATCCAATATGACTTTTGATGATAAATCAGACACCCACAGGTCATTCAGAAGTTTGTCAAAATGATAGTAGCCGCATGAAACCATTGATCCATAATTGACTACCAATATAAGAACTTCAGATAAATCCATTGATTGGTCTCAAAAACTATACTTAACACTTAGCATGTGATGTTGGCAAGACAAAAGGGCTTGAAGTTACGCTTGGAGGCTCAACAGCAGCTAGCAAAGGAGATGGAGATAATCAACGTCGATTTTGATAGAGTTCACACACTGTAAAGATTAAGAAGTAGCGATGAAGACGAACACAGTTGGAAAGACATTATAGAGAAATATTTTTATTTAATTTAGTATTATTCAAGATTCAAAATCTTGAGTAGTGCCGAAGTTTCAATTCTTGATTAGAATGATATTGTTTCAATATCGTGCCGGTATTTTGATACATGATGTCGATAATGGATTGGAGTTGAAGAAAGGGATAAAGCATAGGAAGGAGGACATTATGTGTGCCGAGTATGGCTTTAAATTTTGTACCTGGCAAAACAGTCGAAATAAATTATTTCTAAAAAAATGATGAAAACTCAATATCACACAGCACAAGCAATGTCTCCTTCCTTTGTTTTATCTCCTTCCTTCTTCAACCTCCACTCTGTTAACAACACCATGCATCGAAGCATTGATATGATATTGAAATAGTATTTTTCAATAAAAAATCGAAACTACAACATGGATCGAGATTTTAAATTTTGGTGTGAGTGGTATCGAATTTCAGCGATTTATCGGAACAATATTTCAACCATTTCACCTAGCACGAGATTTCAAATCATAGGATTATCTATGATAAATAATATTGACAATCTACTGCTAGTTATTATTATATATTAATTATCTATTATTTTAATATTTATTGAAATAATATTATTATAATTAGTCATTAGATATTGTTTATTGGTAATTATTAACAATATAATATCATTTGTATAATATAAATATTATTAATAGTTTTCTATTAGATATTTTTTAAGGGTATACTCATTAGATGGTAAAATAATTAATTATCATGATAAAAAATATCATATTAATAATCATGTAGCAATTATTAAAAATATACTATTAATAGATATTATTAATAATTTACTATTAGATAATATCTATGAGTATACTAATTAGATGGCATAAATACTTAATTAATGTTATGATATATCATAGTTATATATTATTGTAAAATACCACAATTAAATAATACCCAAATAATAAGTGGTTAATTAAGAAATTATCTTATAGAATTTTTAAGGAATTTTTAGAAATTTTTTGAGATTTAAATCGAATTGGTTTGGTGATTTAAGGTGATAGGTGTAATAGGCTTTGGTAAAATCTGTTTGAATTATCCTTTTATTGAGGAGTTAATAGTTTTAATTACCAAGTCAACACCGCCTCCTTGCTCCATCTTGATCACATGCCACCAGTAGCCAGCTCTCTGACCACCTGCCGACTAGCTCCGCCGTGAGGAGCTTGATCCCGCGTCAAGTTCATCATTTCTTTCTTCTCCCCCACCGCGCCTGATCGCACGCCAATTGGTCGCCTCCGCCACTACAGTCAGTCAACACTCCACAATTGATGCTCCACGACCAATGTTGTTGCCACTGCAGTCATCTCCGCCACACCAGCTGCCCTTTTCGCTCATGCGCCACTACGATCTGTGGCTAGCTCCTCCTCATCCATAGTTGCCTCCCTGCCGTTTGTGCGCCGCCACAGCCACATGGGACGTGAGCACAACCGTCGGCCATGGGTGCCACAGGTGTAACTTTAGTTGCTTAAGTTTGATTAAGCAATTGTGTTAATGGTGGATTTAAATGCAGTATAGGGTAAATTCGTAGTCATTTTTCAGTTCTTGGATTGTGGGTTTGTGGTATATATGATGTGATTGCAATTGTTATGATCGATAATGGGATTTATTCTTCTGGATAGGCTATGGGAAATCATATCATTGTGAGGTAAGGTTATTGATGTGATGTTAGATCTATAGCTAGTTTTATTATTGGTTTGTTGATTAATAGCTAATAGAAGCTGTTATGTTGGTAGAAATTTAGTATATGGATTGATGTGATTGCTTAGTTTAATGGATCTGGTGATGAATGGATTAATTATGGATTTATGATATCTTGAGTGATGAATCAGTGTTATTGATGTGAAAGATTGAATTTATACTTGTATAATTGATGGAATGAGTTCTACAAAACTTATGGAATTGGATTTGTTGGATTTCGATGTAATTAGTAGATGATTATCTTGTTGTGGATTGATTATGATTAATTGGTCAAATTATGGATTGAGTATCATGAAGATAATTGGTTAAGTGTGTTGGAGCACCAATCATGTTAGTGGATGTAGATTTGATTAATTACAGCTATATGTGATTAAGAACATAATTAGAGCAATTATGTGGATAAGATACCGATTAATTACTAGTTAATTAATCAAGGCTTAGATTTATTTAGTTTTATTCTAGCATTAGATATATGCTAGCAGTTGTTTATTCATATGCTACAGTTTTAGGACTGTGATTCGGGACAGTCTTCCAGACGTGGGGAGTTCTTATTCGGATATTCTACACATCAGGTGGGTAGTTCCACCCTTGTTTTTCTGGAGATCATTGATCTTAGTGCATGAACGTTAATATGATGTTAGGATTATTATCTTGACTCCACTCTTAATTTTATCTGAGCTTAATACTTACCTGTTTGATCTTAGAGATGATTTACTTGATGTTTATACAGTCTCTTCTGCTATCCATGCTATATTTAGTATTGTTATACCAGTTATGTTGTTGTGGATGTTGTTTACGGATCATATTTCTGGTTATGATTTTAATATTGTAGTATAGTGTTGACTATACCTGTGTGAATGATCATTCCTTGCAGTATAGTGTTAATTATATTGGTGTAGATTGTTGTAGTATAGTATTGACTATACCTGTGAGAATTATTGGAGTATAGTGTTGACTATATTTGTGTGAATGATCACTCTTTGTTGGAGTATAGTGTTAACTATATCTGTGTGGATGACCACTCCTTATTAGAGTATAAACTTGACTATATCTGTGTGGATGACAACTCATT
>JBAMHZ010037632.1:0-18345 GCA_037177395.1 Alpinia galanga
AAGTGGGATCTAAATTGGGTTGGAATCTTGAGAATCTCTCGAGTTCTATATTCCCTCACTATTCTATGTAAGATCTTGATAATCTTGTCTTATTGAAAAATATTTATGTTTATATAAACAATTTTAAGCTTGACATTCACCAAAGCTTATACCATAGCATCTTTGATTATGTGAGAACATCTTTAACTCGAAAAAGGAAGAAATCATTTTGACTTTTTCCATTGTCATCTATCTAACTTGGTTGCCATCCATCTTGTTATTTACAAGAACAAATCATGAGTCTGACTATATTGTGCTCAAATGTTTTGAGGACAACTATAATTCTATGATATATCCTATGAATCTACCATCATTCTTAATCTTGATAACCTTGATCTTTCCTTCAGTCCATATGGACTACTTTGCCTTCTTGCTCTATTGGTTATTGGGACAACCATAACAGACTCATCTCAAAATCTTGTTCCTTTGTAATCATTGCAAGTAATCAAGGTTGGCTAGATGAAACTTATCCCATCACATCTTATGCTGAAGATATTATTAAATACAAGTACAATTTCAATCCTATGGCCTCTAACATTCCTAGATCCTCTGCTTTTTGTCCATATGAATCTTCTGCCTTCTTTCTCTATGACCTATTGAGTAGCTATAGCAGGCTCAATCCTGATGCTTTTTTTCCCCTTTTTGATTATTACAATAACTGTTTTATCTGTTGAACTTTCTGTACAATGATAAACTAATTCGTGGATAGAGTAATCCTACTCACATGATTTTCAAATGCTTTAGATTCAGATGGAAGGGCTTGTTGTGATTCCTTCACTTGAAAATTTTACAATTTGGGAAGCGGATTATAAAAAGGTTTGATCATGTAACGTTGGATCCAAAGCACCAATGATCTGCAAGTTTAAACAATTAAACTGTTACTGCTTGAAAGAGAAATTTACTTGGTTTTGTTGAAACGGAAATTTACTTGGTTTTGTGGATGCTAGTACATTGTTTTTTGCACTTTTTCCGATGGGAAATCTTCAAACAATTTCTCAATAAATTTTTGATTGCTAGCAAACATCCTACTTCCATGGGCTTGGTCTTGCATTACTATAGGTTGGCTCCTTAATGAGTACGTGCTACAATTATAGTTAGTGTAATTAACCAATATAATCATTAACTTCTTCAAAAATACACTAGTAAAGTAATGCAATTAACTCCATGGACTTATTTATCTCGATGTTGCCTCCCCAACTTCAACAGATTAAGGAGATATAAAGTTAAAAATTGCCTTCTCTCAATTGCGCTTGTCTAGTTTACTAAATTCACCTGCATCATCTACAAACCTCAGATTAAGTTTATATGCACAGTTGGAAAATAAAATAATTTCAATTTGTGTATATTCAATTTACTAAAACCTAAAAAATCTGTGTCTGCAACACTCCTATAAAAAAACAACACCTTGCCTTCTAAATTATTCTGGTGCTTCTCAGACTGGATCATAGGCAATTTGGAAGTTTGGGGTGTGCCTATTTTGGGCATACATAAAGTGTGGGGGTGTGTGTTTGGACCAACCAAAATGCAGGTACACTGGGAAATTTGCCATTTTATATCCATCACCCAACTATATTCATATGACTTGTTTATTTTTTTTTTCTGTCGGTGCAATCGATCTTTGGTCAAAGTTGACCAAGATCGACTTGAGTTTTGATGTTTGAGCAATATGTTGTGATGATTGAGCGATACTCTTTAGGGGATGATAGAGGAAATTATTGGAGAGAAATTATTAGTATAATCAACCTCGGGTTAGATTGATTGAGATGGACAAGGGTTTTAATGTTGGTTGGTTGAGCGAAAAGTCAAGTAGGTCAAGGTTGACTGGATACTTGACAAATGCATGAAGTTCAAGTGAGTTATGGTTGATTGGACACTTGACACTAGAGACGTGAAGTCTAAGTGGATTGTGATTGACTGAACACTTAGCATGAGAGAAGTAAAGTCCAAGTGGGTCACAATTGATCTGACATTTGATATGAGATGAGAAGTGAAGTCCAAGTAGGTCATGGATGATTGGACACTTAGTATAAGAGAAGTGAAGCCCAAGTGGATTATGAAGGACCAAACATTTGGTACGAGACGAGAAAAAAAGTTCAAGTGGATCATGGAGGATCGGACACTTGGCAAGTGATGGAAATCCTAATAGGTTAGGAGGACCGAATGTTAGACATATGGATAAAAGTCTTAACAAGTTAGGAAGAATCGAATGTTAGGTATGAGATGAGAAGTCCAAATAGGTCAATGAGGTCGGGATGTTTGGCAATATTGAAGTCTCGGTAGGTCAAAGTTGATAGGATATTTGGCATGAGAAGGGAAGTCCATATAGGTCAAGAGGACTAGAAGTTTGGCAATGATGAAGTCCTAACAAGTTAAGGTTGATCGGATGCTAGGCGAGTAAGATCTTGGCAGGTCAAGGTTGATTGGATGCTAGACGAGTAAAGTCTTGATAAGTCAAGGATGACCAAATACTAAGCGGAAGAAGTCCTAATAGGTTATGATCAACTGAATAATAGGCAAAGTGAGTTTTTAGCCTTGGAAAGGTTGAAATATAAGTATTAGTCGATTGCTATAGAGTAATAATCGACTGATGAATCATAAACTCTAAGATTGGGGGTGTGAGGGGATTTATGGGGATTTTGGGTGTGTCAATTGACTATTGGGATTAACAGTCGACTAATGTTACCGTTTGAATGAATAAAGAGTTTAGAATTCGGCTATTCAACTTGATTAATCGTTATCAGTCGACTGTTATGAAGTAACAATTGACTAATATTACTTTTTAAACGAATAGAGTGTTTGAAGTTCGACTGTTCAACTCGATTGATTGTCATTAGTTGATTGATAGAAAAGATCAGTTGACTGATAGCACTATAGCAATATATAGAAGGTTTAATAGTTGATCAGGGAATTCAATGGGTTTGGGTATTAGTCAACTGGTGTGGTCAAATTTGAATCGTGAAGAGCTGTTCTACAGGTGAAACAGTCGGATTCTGTAGAGCAATCGACTGATGGGTTCTACCAGTCAATTGTTAGATGAAAATCAGCTCGATTTGCAATTTATAAAAGAGAGTTTCGGAGATATTTGAAGAAGTTAGTTCTTGGAGGTTCTTGAGGGGAAGTGTTGTGACATTCCAAATATTCAAGAGACATTTCAAAAGCAAGAAACAACGAGCAAAGTATAGATCTCTTATGTAAATACTTTATTTACATAAGATCAGGCGTTGTAAGAGGTATCTTCGCTTCCGGAAGGTATCCGAGAAAGACAAAGCATAGTGGACTATCATTAGGACATTAAGCCATGGAGCAGGAACTGGTTATGAACCACATAAAAATGATTTGTTGTGTTGGTGCTTGTCCCTATTTTGGTTTGTTTATATCTTTTTTGCAATGTATTAACCTTTGTAGACGAGAACATGATTGAAAAGCGAGGAACAATCATTCACTATCCACCCCCTCTAACGACACAATGGTCTACTTCTTCCTACCTATTTGTAGATCAATCCTACTCGAATAATACTAAATCAACTGTTTTAACCAGGTTCATTGGAAATTAGACAAGGAAAAACTAGTTAAACCTTGTCAGTCAAGGACCGGCCAAACCCATAAAAATCAATTATACTTGGGTCAACCAAATAGTTGAACTTTTTTTTCCCTTTGGTTGATATTTTAGTCATTTGCTAATGATCTCCTTTGACTCTGCTCCTTGATTGCTACAATTAATGCTTCGACTTTCAAAACATTGATTTAGTTTGCTAGAAGAAAACGAGCCATGTCACTGTCAAATGTCAATAGTTAAAAGCACTTTGTTTTGGGTCGCCCACCAACTAATATCTTGTTAGACCAATAAATGGATTGAAATTTCAAACCATGTGAATGCAGATTAGTTTCTCTAAAGCAATCAAATTACAAGTTCAGAGCCAATACTCTTTGCAGTCATTGTGAACCAGCTTCCTCTTTTATTAATTTTTAAAAATGCCTATAAAAGGAATGTAACCTGGGTTAAAAAAAAAGACTAGTGGAGTCCTGTGACTTTGGATCATTCTAACTTCATGAGTTGAACCAGGCGCTGGATTTGGGTCAAGTTGGTTGGGGTTATCCATAACCTAAACTTATGGTGAAAAATTGAATTCAAAACTAACTTTTTAGTTCTGATTTTTCCTTTAAATGTACAGTTGCTAGCATCATCATTAAGTTTTGTTTGTCCCAACTATTTGACATTGACTATATAAATTTTATTGGTCTGTTGAGCTCTATGCAAGGCTAAATCATAGGAATGTTTAAATTAATTAAATTATTTTTGTTATATTGGCTAATGTTTTTTTTCCCTGTAAATATTATGCCATTGTAAACTTAAGAGTTGTGTGGAAGATAATGTCATATGCTTCATGTAAATATATATTTCCTTGAAGCTTCATGGAATTGATTCATGGTTGGGCACTAAGTTTTCTAAAGCAAAGATACTCATTTATTTTTCAATAGGCTGGTTTTTTGACTTTCTATTGGTCCTTCCAACTTTGGTCCTTCATGGAATTTTATGAAGTTCAACTGTCACTTTAGATGCTTCATTCTGAAATAATTGTGCCGCATTGACTGGAGTTGATAGAACACTGCTTAACTGTGGATCAAGGGAGACATTTGTACTTCATCGCTATGAGTAAGTCTTAAATGCTTTTGTTCTGTCAATTTGTCATAACACTGAAAGGTTGTACTAGATCTAACAAATCATTTTTGTTAGGTTTGGAGTCTTTGAAAAGTTAGAACAGAGAGCCAATCTTCAAGTTCTGTTGTGGAACTGCAAATTAAACACTTCTTTGACTATGGATATCATTGAGATCAAGTCATCTACTAGTGAAGATGGTTCCTCTGAGTTTGGATCATCAGACACATCTTTTATTGATGAAGTTGAGGATCAACAGGTAAATAGTGCACAAAGTTTCACCACAGAGAATAACCATTCCATAGACAGAACTGAACTACAAGGTGTATCAGGCATGCTAGATACAAGTCAGTTTTATAACAAAATGCCAGTGCATTCTTTTACAAGGCCAAATTTTGATAGTCGGATGGAAACTAAGAGAAATGGTGAGACTACAAAAGGAGAAAATAGTGTAATTGGGTCTTCATCTTTTCCTGGAGGAGATTCAACCAATGCTTTGACTTGGTTTAAACCATCACAGTCTGTGGATGAGAAGTTTCGCAAATTGCCAAACACTTTAATGGAGAGTAGAGGTAGTAATTGCTAGGGTTCGAATCACAATGTATCTCATGTATTGTATGCATGCTAATATGCATTATTCCAATACGTAGATATTTCACATGGAGCTATCACAAATTGGACGCAGCCTTCATCCCTGGTTCATGGAAAATCTATCAGCAGTTTGCCTAGCACCAGTGAAGTACAAAAGCACTTGGGCATAGGAGGTGATAGGCACATAGAGCGTGATGAAAGGCATATTTATCATGAAGCTTTGCAGGTACCATGCAGTTTCATTTTATTTCTGCGTTCTATATTCTGTTGATGGGGTTCTTTTCCTCATACTAAACAATAGGTAAAAACATATTAGGAAATACAAAGGATATTATTCTCATACAATATTTGGAAGCTATGAAATGGTTCCACAGCCAATTTCTTTTAATCTTACCTCTCTTCAAAGTTAATATAAAATCATTAGGACGGTTAATGCTTCTCTGGTTGATGCAACATTATAGTCTGCAAATCTGGTAAGATTCTGTATGAGGAAACCTACCAAAATTCTAAATCTTTATGTCTTACATGTGCTAGAGTTCGTTGCTAGGGCAGCTATTTGTGTGGTTAAGAGGCAATCCCAACGTTTAAAAATCTTATATAGGTCATATTACCACAGAAAATCCTTATTTTTTATAAATAAAATAACATCAACTATAATGACAATAATGCGTAATATCATGCTAAAAAAGGAGTTTATATCTATTATAAAATATATCAACCTGATCAACCCAATCACTCAACAAATGCTTAACCCTTTACTCAACAATTAAATTAATCATTCTAAGAACCTGTAAATTCCTATAAATATTTTGCACATGAATCTGATCAGTACAAAAAACACAAAACATATCATCTAACCGATGCATTCAGAAGATTTATTTGTTGTTCCAATACATATTTTACACTTGTTTGTCTATTTGGCAAAATTGGTTTAGTCAAATTCATAATAACATGGATGAGACTTGGATTCAATAAATCTGGGATTGGTTTAATCTGCATAATCCTTGTGCAGTCATAAGCTTGTGCTTGGGTTCTCATTGCATAAACATATGAGGTCATGAAATTAACTTATGTTGTGGTTTTAAAACAATTTGCATCAATCAAACAACACTTTACTAGAAAACACTTCATCATTGTACCAATTGTATTTTGAAATTTAAAATTTATTATAGTGACAATTAAAAATCCGTCGATGTCAGTCCTAAGCCCGAATGAAAAAAGGTGAGTTTCGTTAGGTTGCCAACCAACATTGAATTTAGGCAAATTTCAATGAATGGATCCATCAAATTATTGTACTAATAAAAGTTGCTTCCCAGAAGGATCATGTTGCCGGGTCTGACTATAATGTCTCAGCAAGAATCGCTATATCTCTATAAGAACTTGAGTGTAATATTAAATATGTAAGAATTCTCATATCATAGGTTGAATAAAAATAAATGTTATAAGAAGATTTGAAGCGTAGAATATAGGAACATTCACTAGTAAAGTAATAGAAGCAGTAGATATAATGATTAGAATAAGAATTAATATTTTGTGTTTACAAGAGATAAAATAGATAGGAGAGAAGTAAAGATGATAGAGAGCTTAGGGTTTAAACTATGGTACATACGAAAGAATAAAACAAGAAATGGAGTAAGAATTATTATAGATAGTTTATTCAAGGATGAAATAGTAGAAGTAATTAGAAAAGAGGATAGAACTATAGTTCTTAAAATAGTGGCGGCGAAAGAAATTATTAATATAATTAATATATATGCTCTTCAAGCAGTATTAGATGAAGATACTAAAGTTAGGTTTTGGGAAGACTAGATGAGGTATTATAAAAATTCTGTCAAACGTAATGATTTTAATACGAGATTTAAATAGATATGTAAGAGTAAAAAATGAGGAATATAATAGGGTGTATGGGGATTATGAGTTTGGAACAAGAAATGAAGAAAGAAAAACTATATTGGATTTTGTGATAACATTTGAATTTATACTACCTAATATGTTTTTAATGTAAAGAGAAGAACACTTGGCCATGTTCAAAAGTGAAAATAATAAGTCGCAAATTAATTTTCTTATGGTGAGGAAGAAGGATAAAAGTATATGTAAAGATTATAAGGTTATTCTTGGGAAAAAACTTAACTATTCAATATAGATTAATAGTGTTGGATATGCACTTTAAGCACAATATTAATAGAAGAAAAATGTGCATGACTCTTAAAATTAAATGGTAAAAGTTAAAAAATAAGAGACAAAATATATTTAAAGAGAGGTTGGGAGTATAAGTATTAGGAGAGATACACGATGTCTCAAATATGATATGGAATAAGATAACATTAAAGTTGAAAATGATAGCCAAAGGTGTACTTGGTAAGTCAAAGTGATGTGCATCACCAAGTAAAGAATTTGATAGTGAAATAAGAAAGTGAAGGGAAAATAAATGATCTATAAGGTATTTTACACTTATAAGAATGAGAAAACTTAAAAAAGTATATAATAGTCAAGAAAGAGGTTAAGAAAGTAGTAAATGAAGCTAATAATAAAACTTTTGAATGCTTATATCGATAATTGAATACAAAAGAAGGGAAAAAAGACATTTATAGAATAATTAAAGGTGGAGAGAGAAAGATTAGAGATCTTATTTAAATAAGGTGCATTAAATATGAATGCAATAGGGTTCTATTGGGCAATAAAAAAATAAAAGAATAATGGAAAAGATATTTTTATCAACTTTTTTAATGAAGGTTTAAGTGATCAATTTAATTTAGTTAATTTAAGTAGGTCAAAGGAGTAAAAAAAATTAATTTTTATCGTAGAATTCAACCTTCAGAAGTAGAACAAACTTTAAATGGAATGCAAAATAGAAAAGTAGTTTAATTAGATGATGTTTTAATAAAGATATGGAAGTACCTAGGGAAATAAGATATTGAATGACTTATAAAATTATTCAATCTGATATTAAAATGAAAAAAAGCTTGATCAGTGGAGGATAAATACTCTAAAAAAGAAGACAACTCGGTGCACGAAGTTTCTGCTAATGTAGTTTCCCATTAGTAAAGTCATGGGGATGGGTCTATTGTATGCAGTTTTATCCTACATAACAAGAGATTATTTTCATGACTTGAACCCGTGATTTTTAAGTCATATGGTAACAACTTTACCATTGCACCAAAGCTCTCTTTCAGGTAAGTACTCTAATTTTTTTTATATAAAAATAAAAAAGACATACATAATTGTATAAATTATAGAGGTATTAAACTAATTAGTCATACCATGAAACTTTGAGAAAGAGTAATAAAAAAAAGATCAAGGACAAAGACTGCGGTGATTGAAAATTAATTTGAATTTACGTCGGGAAGGTCAACAATAGAAGCTATATATCTTCGCAGGTAATTAATTGAAAAGTTTCAGGAACAAAACTAAAACTTATACATGATATTTCATTACTTTGAAAAAGCTCATGGTAGAGTTCCATGGGAAATTATGTGAAAAATTCTAGAAAAGAAAGATGCTAGTGTAGTGTATATTGAAATAATTAAAGATATACGAGAATATAACATAAAAGTGAAGACTTTCACAGATTAATTGACATGTTCGTATCTTTTTTACACTAGGTATGGATGAACTCACAAGGCATTTCTAAGACACATTACCATGGTGCATATTGTTTGCAAAAGACATTATTTTAATTAATGAGACACGTGAAAGAGCAAATCCTAAGCTTAAACCTTAGCGGGAGATACTAAAAGTTATAAGTTTTAAACTTAGTAGAGTAAATACAAGATGTATGAAATTTAAATTAAGTAGTACTAGAGTGAGACAATTATTAAATACGAGATGATGAGTTATCTGTAACTAAAAATTATAAGTATTTAATATTATTTTTGCAAAAGGCTAGAAGAGTTGATAGAGATGTTTTACATATGATACAAGCCACATGGTTAAACTGGAGGAAGACATCATGTGTTTTTTATGATCGTAAAATACCTTTAAAGCTTAAGGCAAAGTTTTATAAAACAATGATTAGACTACTATGTTATATGAAATTGAACGCTGGCTATGAAGTGAGCACATGAGAACAGAAAATGAGAGTCACAGAGATGAAAATGTTAAGGTGGATCTACAAATATAAAAGTGTGGACAGAATAAGAAATGCCAACATTAGAAAGGAAGTTGAGGTTGCACCTTTTGAAGGAAAACTCTTGGAGACATGCTTAAGATGATATTGACATATATTTAGACGACCAATAAATGCCCTAGTTAAGTGATGTGAGACCATGACAAATATGCACATCAATAAAAAAAAGAGAGAGATTAAAGAAGACTTGGTTAGCAACAATAAGACTTGATAAAATTCATTTAAATAGAGATGAGAATATAGTAGAGGCTCGAGTCCAATAGCATAAGAGGATCCATATAGTCGTGCAATAAAGGTTTGGTCATTGATGTATCTCAAGGAGGATTTTAGATCAAAGGCTATGGGCCATGAGAGTGGGCTAAATGGTGGAACAGGATCTGTTGGGCTTGAAATTAGATGAGTTGTGACATTTTTTCCCACCTAAGCTTGCAATGTCCTCATCGTGTTCTCTTCCTTGTAGTGCTTAATATGCTAGGTGAATTGCCACAAGGCACCTTCTCGTTCCTAACTTATCTTACTATTTGGTTGATCCTTATCAAGTATTTGGTGTTGTTTAGAACTCCTCTCCTTCGGATGATTTGTCCATAACAATGCACTCCACATCTTAATCAAAGGTGATAATGATGGTCGGTGCGTAATTAGATTTGTTTTTGCTTGGGTCATCTTGGTCTTTATGATAAAGTTTGAGAATGCTCATATAGATGAAAGGATGAATCTTGAGTTTTGAGAGAAGTGATACTTGGTAAGATAGCTTACCCACATGCTTGATGAGTGAGAAAGGACCTTCATATATCCTTACCAGCCCCTTGTGCACTTTTCCTAAGGACTTAAATTGTCGGAGAAGGAGCTTCAACAAGTATCATGTTGCATTCCTAGAACTCTGCATGTTGTCTCTTTATATCTGCCCATTTCTTCATCTCATTGTTATGTTTGTGCATGAATTGGTAATTGAACTTTGCTAAAAAATATTGCCACCAAGCTTCCTTAGGGTTAAACAATGTTGTCAGTTAAGATACAAAGTGAGGACCTAGTCAACAAGTAATGGCTCCATGTTCAAAGGTAATGTATGCCACAAGCCATTTACTTGTTGTCCTTCTTGAGGAGATCGGTCAAGGGCGTTACTCTGGTAGAAAAATCCTTGATGAAACTCCGATAGTAGTTTACCAACACAAGGAATGATCTCAACTTTGTAACTTTGGTGGATGACTCCTAATCTTAAATGTTCTTGGCCTTGGCCTTGGCTTGATCCATTATTAGCTTCCCATTGCAGATTCATAGCCAAGGAACTCCACCTCTTGTTGGGCAAATGAGCATTTCTCCCTCTTGACATATAACTTGTTCTCATGTATCACTTGGAAGGCTTGCTCGAGATGTTGTATGTGATTTTCAAGAGTCGTGCTATACACTATAATGTTATCTAAGTAGACTACCATAAAGTTGTTGAAAAAGGAGGAAGAGTTTATTATAAGGTTCAAAATGAAGCCAGTGCATTTGTAACACCAAACGACATAACTAAAAATTCAAAAGCATTGAATCTTGTTATACATGTTGTCTTAGGCTCATCCTTTCCTGCAATCTACTGAAGTATCATGACTGCAGGTCTAGTTTAGAGATTAAGTTTTCCCCAACTGATGAAAAAGTTCAAGTATTAATTCTTGACAATGAAATTGTTAAGTGCTCAATAGTTGATGCACATGAGGAGAGACCCATCCTTTTTCTATTGAAACAGTATTGAGGGACCAAAGGCAACTTTGGAGGGAGAAATAAAGCCTGAGTCTAGTAAGTCCTGGAGTTGTTTTTGCAACTCAGCTAACTTAGGAGCTGGCATGTGATAAGGTGCCATGGCCAGTGCGCTTAGTACTTGGCTCTAGCTTAATGTGTGATCTATCTCATGCCTTGGTGGAAGCTTGATTGGAAGCCCTTATTGCATTATACCCTTGAGTCAAGAGAGTGGGCCAAAGGGTGGATTAAGATTGTCTCTTGGGCTTGAAATTTTATGGGTTGTGACAATACTTTTTATGATAGGTTCTGTTTCTGCTCTTCTCTTCAAATCTAAATATAATCCCATTGAATAGACATTTTTTTCCTTTACTTTCTTTCTTTTTTATTATTTCCATGCTCCTTGCTACCTTGTCAATCAATTTGCCCATCTAGAATGATTATTGAGATGAAATCATTGTGTCAGTTAGAAATCAGTCGATTTCCAACTTAATCACTAATTCCTTTCAATTTTAACATGATTTCGTTGATTTGTTTCAAGATATAAATGATTTCTAATTGAAGTTTCATCATCTTAGCAACCCTTGAATAGATGTCTCAAATTGGCCATGATTAGATTAGTTGTTGCCGATCCCTATCCCAGTCAGGCAGTTGGTATCTGGATGGATTTGCTAACTATAGGATATACATGATTGTTGATGATGAAGTTTAGATGATGTTCTTTTCCTGTTAGTATGCTACTATTTATCTTATTATTTATGTATTTCATCATTTATCACAATTGATTAATCATGCTTTGTCATATTCACATTAATTTCTCCTTGAGTTTGCATGTCTTGAGAGACTACCAACTAACAACTTGCAGTAACCCTTTGATATTTAGTCATAAATTTGACCAACATCTAGTTTATTTACTTGTCAGTTGTTAGGTTTTTTTTATATGATGAATACTATTTTGTGTAAATCAAAGTATATCAAATCTCTTTAATGTTAATTTATTATTTTGCAATTATTTTATTCTAGTTCATTGGTATTGGAAAATATTTATTCTATTGTAAATGATCTTTCTGTTTATGATCATCCAGAGCAATATCTGTCGAGAGGCACAGACTATGATATTGATTGATCATCCAAATGTTCTCAAGGCACACTGCTCATTCGTGAATGATCACAACCTATGGGTTGTTATGCCTTATATGGAGGGAGGATCTTGTCTTCATATAATGAAGTCTGCTTACCCCAATGGATTCAATGAAAACATCATTGCAACAGTGTTACGAGAGGTGCTCAAAGGATTGGAATATCTTCATAGTCATGGACATATACACCGTGATGTAAAGGTACACCTATGTTGGATTTATCTGTCTACTCTCTAATTTTGTAGATCCTTTTCATTCTTGGAAATTGGTTGGCAAAAAACTATCAAATGTAATAGTAAAAGATAGGCATCAGCAACAACAGGAAGTCATATTGGCCTCAACTATTATTGGTCAACTTCACAAATATAGTTAGGATCCATTCTCATAGAGTTTAGACACATTTTTGCACTGTTAGTTGATGTGTAACACAATCCTCAATCTTTTACGTCAAAGCTTGGCACTACTGTTGATGGTTTTATTAAAGAAAGTCATGAAGGTTCAAATATTCATTTTTCCAAATCCATTTTTTCAGTAACTTTTAGGAAATTGTGTTTTCCTTATTGAATAACTAACATAATGCTTTTCCATTTTTGATCTCCTTGCTCTATTTTAGTAGGACATATTTTGTTTATTACATGAATGTAGCTAATTCCAAAGACGTAGCATTTCAAGTGTCAATATGATTATCTTACTTATTTAGAATAAAATGATAATGTATTATTAATTAGCACCATATTGCATGATGATGTTAGCTAACAATCTCAGTAATGTGGTATTGTTAGGAATTATCAGCTATGGTAATACCACAAGCATTATATTTAGTATTTCTATAGGTAGAAATCAGTTTTTTTTGTTGTCTAAAAATATGTGGACTGCTGAAATATTGACAGATATGGACTTCAGAGTAGTAGGCCTTACGACTTTTGGTTTTCTCCTCCTATGTCGCTGATGCTTTTCAGTTTTCACATTTTATGTATTGAATATAGAAATGATTTGCACTGGGCAAGGATACTCCCAAACTTATTGGGTTAGATAGATAATGAATGGCCATATTTTAGATGAAGTATTACAAACATAATGTAACTTCACAACCTTTTCTGGCAAGTGCTAATTTTTCAGTGGTTTCTTCATTGTCAACAAACTATTTATGCTGTTTCACAGGTGATACATGCCTCAAGATTGTTTGCAGAGTTTTCATATGGAACTGATAATTTATCCTTGTTAAAAACATAAAAAATATTCATATGAATTTAACTCTCTAGTTTGTCCTGTCTATATTTAGGCTGGAAACATTCTGGTTGATGCACGAGGTGCTGTTAAACTTGGGGACTTTGGTGTTTCAGCTTGCCTCTTTGATTCGGGTGATAGGCAAAGATCAAGGAATACATTTGTTGGGACACCTTGCTGGTGCAAATGCTAGTTTAATTAGAAGTTTGTGTGATTATGCTCTAGCATCTTCCAAATATATGACATGTTTCTTCTCCAATAGGATGGCTCCTGAGGTGATGGAGCAGCTCCATGGATATGATTTCAAGTTGGTTTACTGATTCCCTTCGGTTAAGTCAGTTTATTAATTTTCTCCCTCTCACCTATGTCAAAGAATTTATTACAATATCTCAGGGCTGACATCTGGTCTTTTGGAATAACTGCTTTGGAACTTGCTCACGGTCATGCTCCTTTTTCTAAGTATCCTCCAATTAAGGTATGTCTTCCATCAATATGGACTTTTGCATCATTGCTCCAATTATTCAACTTCAATGTCACACTACTTGGTTTGCAATTTACCAAATTATTTAGCCAACATCTTGATACCAAACAATGTGAATCCAGCACAATTCATTGCATTTAATCTATTCGAAAATTCTTGAAATTTTCCAAAATTTATTTTTTTACCATAGGAATTGCTATATCAAGTTTATTTGACATGTCAGGTCTTGCTCATGACCTTGCAAAATGCTCCTCCAGGCCTTGACTATGAAACAGACAAAAAGTTCTCTAAAGTAAACTCTTCTTACATTTATTGTATCCTCTTTGTTTGAATGAAAACTCATTTCTCTCTTTTTGTTTTCGGCTTCTAGTCATTCAAGGATATGATATCTATGTGCTTGATCAAAGATCCCTCAAAGAGGCCGTCTTCACATAAGCTGTTGAAACAACCTTTCTTCAAACAGGCACGCTCACAAGATTACATAGTGCGAAAGATTTTGGATGGCTTACCGACTCTAGTTGATCGCCATCAAGCCCTTAAGGTAGGAACATATGGAATTATGTCGCTTGAAGTTAATTGCATCAAGTTCCATAATACAATTTTTGTTATTAAATATAGGAGAAAGAAGAAGATTTACTTGCACAAGAGAAAATGCTAGACAGTGAGAAGGAAGAATTATCTCAGGTTATCATTCTCACGGCGTTTCTTTAAGTGTATTTCCTTTGTCATTAAGATCAAGAGTGCATTTCCTTTAAGCTTCTCTCAATAATCTCTCTTCTGTCTACTCCATAATAGGACCCTGTGTCCAATATCTTTATCCTTGTTTTCAGAGAGATTTTAGTATACTATATCATGTCATCACATGTGCTTTCTACTTATTAGTAGTCTTTGATGCTTATAATGGACTATCCATTTGTTCATTATTAGAATGAATACAAACGAGGAATTAGTGCTTGGAACTTTGACATGGAGGATTTGAAAGCTCAAGCTTCATTGGTAAACATGTCCCTTCTATCTTTCCATGGTTTCTGTAAACATGTCCTGTCTTTCCACGTGAAAACCATTAGTAAATGCTTTTGGTAAAGTAAATGCAATCATGTCAGATTATGGAAAATGAAGAAACTAAAGGCTTAAATTCAAGCCAAATGCTTGAAAATGAGGCTCTGGAAGAAAGAATTCAAGAACTTGTGCCTATTTTCTCTTCAAAGTGTAGTAGTGAAGTTGTAAGTTCTAGCCTTCTCTAAATTGATGGGGGAAGTTTGTCTGGGTTACTAACAACGTATGAATTAGCAGAAAGTGGTCCTCTCAGATGAGTCAGCTCTTATGGCAGCTAATCCACCTGCACAATGCCAGAGGTAATATATGAAAATGATATGGTTTTATCATTGTATGTTTCTGTTGAATGTCATTTCTGTTGCTTTAATTTAATGAAACATCAGTGCAAGAGCAACTCAAGTATTTAATCTTTTCTTTGTATTAGTTTTCTTTCAACACATTTCTTCAACTGTGTTTCTCAGCATAAATTCTCATAATAGCAGCTAAATTCTCATGCAGCTATCTTTAATTTTTCTCAAGAACAACTATTTATTTATTTTATTTTATTTTATTTTAAACAGAAACAAATCTAATGAATCAGACAAAGAAGTTAAGGTTGCTGTTACCAATGATCAGAAAATTATCAGAAATGATCTGCAGCCTAACCATGAACAAAATGGATCTGGTGAAAATAGCAAAGTCGAGTTTTTTGGAAAGAACCAAGATAATTTGCAAGCTCAATCTTCTCATGAGCGAAGACTTTCTACAAATTTATCATTTTCAGAACTTAACCCCTCATCAAAAGTAGAAAGGTTTGACATGTGCTATATGTTGTGCAACTTCAATAACAAATACATGCAATGTTTCATTGTTTTCTGCCTGTTATTCTTGTTCTTACACTTAAACAAACTTTTCTTCATGTATAACCTGCATTACTTGTTGCGCACATCCATTTTAGTTTCTTCACTACATTTATACGGTAGTAATCGCATCATATATTTGCATTAAAGTTTCTACTTAAGTTGTTCTCTTTATCATTCAAATTTCATTATTGCTTTTGTTATATAAAATGCTGCATTGAGGTGATGATTACTGCTGCTTTTGTTCAACATTCAATATGGATTGGAATATCTCTTGGAGTTTAGTTCAAACTAGAAACTAAAGGACCACAGATGTAGGTATTAGGCAAGAAGCTAAGATGATCAAACTTAGAACAGTTGTATGGAGAAAAAGGAGAGAAGAAAAAAAATGTGATTTTTTTCCCACCTTAATATACCTCATTATTCTCCTGAAAGGGACTGCCTATTCTCTATTTTCCAATGATATTCTTGCTAATGTTGTGCTTAGACGCTCAACTACATATGCTTGCAAATGCTCAATCTATGGTTCTTCATAGACCTCTTTGGTCTTGCCGTCCTTGTAAAATATTCAGGTAGTTGACATCTCATTAACTTTTTATCATACCTTATATGGCACTTTGACTTTACCTACCAAGTAACATTGCCCGACCTTGATGATTGATGTGCTAACATGCTATTATAATTCACTTCCACCAAGGTTTTTAAGTAATAATTATTTTGTTTTCTTTAGTGTTAGAAAACAAAATCATCTCCAAAATGGTGGAAATGGCCTTGGAGAACTTCAGAAAGTAAATGATACACCTACTGATACAGTACCTAAACCATCAAAGTCAGCAGGCAAGCATTCAGTATTTGGTTATTAAACTATATAATTATACCTGTTTTACACTCTCTTAGCTCATATTGTCTGTAGCAATAGGTGTTGATGATGCTGAAGATAAGTCAAAGCATCCACAAGTTCAGAGGAAAGGTCGATTTAAAGTGATGTCAGAAACTGTTGATTCAGAAAAGGTACATTTATAATGGTTTTTCTAGTAGTTTTTTTTTTGTCTATTGTAATGCTGGCATGCTGGGTTACTATTTCAGGCTTCTCCAATCCTCCAAAAGAGTCCTAGCATGCAGGTTTGTTGGATGCCATATCTTTTCTTGTTTAGGAAGTTTTTCATATTTGACAATCCATTTCATACTTATAAATTTCTAGCCATAACACTTTTTATTATATCTACCTTTTCATTGTTGGTTTTCATCAAACAAGAAAAATTATTTGAATATATTTGGAATTGGAAAATATCTTCTGTGCTCATCTTCATCTTAATTTTGACTTGGTTACTATCATAATCATTCAAATGTAGAGTGCAGATAGAGAACAACACTCTATTGTTAGAGGAGAAGATAAAGAATAACACTCTATTGATAGAGGAGAGCAAAATAAGTTTTCTACTTGTGTATAATTTTGATTACATTTGATCCCACATATGATAGAATATTTATAGAGAAATAATGATAAGTTTGTAGATCCTTGATTTGTGGGATTAGATCAGTATGATCCTTGATTTGTGGGATTAGATAGGATCTCTAATTATGATAAGAGTTTGAAGATGATTGTAATCCGGAATCCCTGAAATCTTGGCAGGTAAATATATCCTTAACATCGTCTCGTAGGCGAAATGGGAAGGCACACACCGTAAGTTTGTCTCGGAGAAGGGCAAAATGACGTGAGGATATACCCTTTATGAAAATGTCAGCAACCTGATCTTTGGTAGAAATGTATTAAATGAGAAGTGTCTTCAGAGCAATGCGCTCATGAACAAAATGAAAGTCAATCTCAATGTGTTTTGTATGCATGTGAAAAACTGAATTGACCATGAGAAATGTGGCTCTAATGTTGTCACACCAGAGAACCGATGGTTGTAATATGGGAACATGGAGTTCACTTAGAAGTAACTGGAGCTAGCATAATTCAGCAGTGGCATGTGCTAAGGCACGATATTTGGACTTAGTACTAGAGTGAGCAATCACCTGTTGCTTCTTAGAATTCCAAGAGATAAGAATGTTGCAAAAAAAAAAAATACAGTAGTCTATGGTAGACCAATGATCATTAGGGTAGCCTGCCCAATCAGCATTAGAGTAAGCTGTCAGACCCAGAGAGGAGGATGGACAAATAAGAATACCATGACATCGAGTATGTTGAAAATACTGAAGAATACGCTTGACAGCCACCCAGTGAGATGTAGTAGGAGATTGCATGAACTGACATGCATGATTAACGACAAATGCAAGTTCAGGGCGTGTAAGAGTGAGATGCTGGGTAGGGTTAAGGATCAACTAATGGATCACCATCATGATGAGAGAGGGATAACCCATAGGCAATCAGATAATGAAGGGGCTTGGATTGATGCATCTAAGCCCTAGTCAATAGATCAAAAATATAATGAGACTGGCATAGGAATAGCTCGTGGGGGGTGCGAGTC
>JBAMHZ010038682.1:0-18298 GCA_037177395.1 Alpinia galanga
CAGTGCTTTTACCGAGCGCACTATAGTTAATCCATGAATTCATCAGGATTGCTGGCATGTCGTCACCGTCGATAATAGGTTGTCGGACATGACTAGACCGTAACAATGCACGATTAAGTTGAAATTTGATCTGATCGCAAGTACAATCCGATCAAACACTAGCTCTAGTTGGACAGTAGCTAAATTCTAATCTAATTACAATTGTAATTCAGTTAAAATCAGTGTCTAACTAAAATCCAACTAATTGACGACGATGACAGACAGCGATAGTGCAAGAAGGAAGGCCCCGTGCTTTCTCATGTTTTTCGTTCACACGGTTTTTGTATTTTTTTAATACTTTCTAGAATAATTCGTAAATATTATAATCCAACGTTTGAAATTTTTTTTGCACAAGTTACATAGTGAAAAATGACAGTATTAATCCCCTCCTAATTTTAATGTCAAAATCTATTTTTTTTTTAATTACTAAAATTTAATCATATAAAAAATGCTGCGTTGACTGTCGAGCCGTGGGTTTGCGACTATGTGTGCAATTGTTGACCGCGTGGGGCATCGGCATGGGGGTGAGCGCATAAAAGGGAGAGTGGGTAGACGCGGAAGTAACCAACCCAAACAAGTTACCTTCTTCACCTACACGTGTTCGTATGCCACTGAGCGATGACTACATGTCACATCATTAAATCCCATAAAAATTGGATTAAAAAAAATAAATTTATTTTTATTCTATCAATTAAATACTCTGTTGGGTGACAAGGACAATGAAAGTTTTAAGATAAATTAAATTAAGAAGACAGCTCTACTTTATGCATTAATTATAATTTCTTCGATTTTAATGTCAAACATGTGATACGTATTATTCACTTCAAATTATATAAAATTGTCATGACAATCAACGTGTGTGGGTGGATATATATTTTATCTAGTTAGATAAATACTTAACGTTTGTTTACTTAAAAGATGAAATTTATTTATTTTTAACAATATATTTTATTTTTTCATTAAACAAATAGATACGTTTCAAATTGTGTCATCTAGTAGAGAGACTATGGGACTTGAACGAGTGAGACTTTGATGCCTACAAATGATCGAGATTGAACTCATTTAATGTATATAAAAAAAAAGAAAATATAAAAAGAAATGTAAAGTTGTGGATCTCTTTCTTTAGATTCTTCAATGACAACGATCACAATGAGCATTTTCAACTCCACGTTAAGAAGAAAAAAAAATGAAACTGGCGGCAATCAGAAGTAAGAAAATATTCTTAATGATATCAGAGCGAAATTTAAAGATCATTTTTGAAAAACGTCCGAGTTAAGGAAAGTCTTTTGGACTCTATCGAAGAGTCTGCTGAGGAATTCTGTGGTTCTGGTTTCGAAGAACTATCGAGCTTAAAGAAATGGTTCTTTGCTTAAACAGAAAAGTGATTTGGACTTGGAGCAGTCTGACATTTGTCAAGACAATGCACTTGATGCATTCAGACTGATGTAAATGACCCAATAAGAATTAATATTTTATATGAGACAGTAAGTGAGCGGCAAATGAAGTTTAACTTTATAGCGTATAACATTATTTAATAAGATAATTAAGTTAAGTCAAGTCGAATCTAAAAATGATTAAGCTTTTGAAATTAATATCTAAACTTGGTTTGATTTTTTTTTTTTTTAACTTGAACTTATACTTGATTCGAGCTTAGTTTGAACTTGACATGTTTAATTGGTATTGAACTGTTAATCAAACTCGAATTAAATTTGATTTATATTTCTTAAAGTTTGGCTTGTTTATCTTTGTTCGTTTATTTATTTGAAAATTTAATATCTTATTTGATTGATTAGTGAGCTTGTTTGTTTATTTTGAAAGTTTATTTGTTTATTTAAAAAAATATTTATAAATTTGATAAAAGTTTATTTATAAATTTAATAAAATTTGTCACAAGCTTATTTATTTAGAATCTATAATATAAATATATTTTAATATATTATAATAATCATTTCAAGAATCAAAACAAAAAATATCATACATGAAATCTTAAAAAATTACATTAAACATTATCATAATTCAAATAGAGAAATTATTACACTATTTGTGAACATAATTTATAAATTATATTCATGAACATAGTTTACCAGTTCGTTTAAAAATACTATTTACAAATACAATTCACGAACACAATTTTCAAACCCAATTCACGAACATTAATAAGCTAAACACATAGATTTAAACTTATTTATTTAATTTCTCAAACTTATTTATTTAATTGACTTCAATGTAATTAAACAAATATAAATAAACTTTTACCAAGTCATCAAACTTCACAAACGCTTAGTTTATTTACAGCTCTAATTCTATAAAATTTCAATAGAAATGAATATTCTATGAATCAACCTTTAAAAATACCAGCTGTAAAATTTAAAAATGAAAATTATTAAAAAAAAAATAAGTGTAATAACATATGGTGTCTATTATTAAAATGCTTGTTTCAAATATTTATAGATATCTGTGTTGAATGTTATTGTAAAAGCTCAAGCGAATAACAACCATACTGTAAATTGGAAACTGCATCAGAAACTCTGACAAGAAGAGGGCGTATGGCACAAAAGCATCAATCCAATCTTAGGCAGTGCAAATACAAGAACATTCACTACCATATTGTTTTCCAACTAAAGCTTTGATGATTAACATGAGTTTTATAGTACCCAAAGACATGGAACAGGGTTCTTGTTGCACTCACCAGTCTTTTTTTTTTTTCTTTCCCTCTTACACACGAGAGAAAGGAGAGACGAAGAAAATGGAAACAGAGAAAGAGCCAAGAATGAATTGCCTTCAAGCGTCGAGATTATAAACAATAACCTTTTAAGTGAGACCCCTGCCTTCAATTGCACTCCTATTTATCTGCTGCTATATCAATGGATCGACACAAGATGACTCCAACGACATTTGATTGGACCAATTTACGTAGACCACACTTTAGTTCTCAGTGCAATTCTTCCGGTACAGGTATCCATCAGACAGAGGTTATCACTGAATGGTGACGGCCCAGTTTGGAGGTTGGTTCATCAGGATGCTAACACGCTGTTGCTGTAAGCAATCCTCATCTTCAGTTTTCTCACCTGGTTTGAGATGATATGAAAATTGGGATCCAGACTTCTCTTGGTAGATATCTTTTGTTCCGGTGGTCATTTTAGATTCAGATGTTGCTTTCTGGATGCTACTTGGTGGATTTGTGTTGCCAGAACCATCTGAGGTCAGGGAGTTGGAAGATATATCTGTTCGCGTTAGAGGAGATTGTGTCTCAGTTTTAGCAGCTCCTTCATCAGTCTTTTTTGTGTTCAGGAAACGACCTCCGCAACCCCTGGCTCTCCTCATCGCATGTAAGTGGCGAGACTCATGAAGATATGGCTGTCAATTCAAAAAACACAGTTTTCTAAAACCAATTTTCATTGCATTTTACTACTACAAAGTTGTGGCCAATAATGAGAATGCAGAATATAAGCATTTGAAATTTTCACAAACAGCATAAGTTACTTCTCAAGTGAAGAGCTCAAAGGTTCCTCTGACTGTATATCAATCAAACAATCTTACTGAAGCCTCTTTTAGTTGTCGAAAAACCTCAACAAGAACCAGAATCTATGTTCATACAAAGAATTAGATAAGGGCATGTAACTAGGCCAGCAATAGATGGTGTAGCACTCATAAATAATGAATTATAGGAGAAAGATTAAGTTTGGCACGAACTAACAGAGGAAGATCATGTAGCCAATCTCACATAGCCAGGATTTGCTTGTTTTTGTTTTATGCATAGCCTTAAATCAATAGAGGATTAATGCCAGGAGTATGATACAAAGATAACTCACCATCACTTTTATGAAGAGCAAGAACTACAACACGAAAATAAATTAAGAGTTTTAAAAAAGTTCATCAAATGGTAGAATCAATCATATGAGATGATCGCAAAAATGCATAATATAACTCTCCTTTTCAGCATCTTGAAAAGGATCTGATGGAAAACTTGGCTGAATAGATGGCAGGGTGATACCATCTTGAAGGATGATATCAGGTTGAGGATCTGATGAATGAAACGTGGGGGAGCATGACTGCACAGAATGAGATCACAAAATTCAATGTATTTTGTGCAGAGTCAGTCAGTTTCAGGTTCAGCATGGTATTTATTATAAAATCATTTGGACGTGGACTGCAAATGGGGTATTCAGTGTCAAAACAATCTATACCTTCCTCAAGTTCGGGCTTGTTATCCAGTACAAACCTAAACAAGTCTGGAAATCCTTTGCACCCAGTTGGGAGAAAGTTTCCAGATAGCAGTTTGGAAGGAATAAAACAGTATTATTTAGATCTCGCGAGAACAAACGTTGGCATTTGCACCATGGCACAAGTGTGGATTTGGACAATCTGGCTCAAAAGAAACAGTATTATATTCAGATCTCATCAATGGCAAAGTCCATCAATCCACAACTGGATATGCCCGTGAGCAAATTGGGCAAAAAGACTTGACAGAAGGAGAAGAATTATTGCAGGATGTATCATCCTAAAAATGGAGCAAGCAGCTAAACACATGGATTGGATTTGAGACCGCAGAAGATGCCAATCAAGCCTTCCAATTTTCAGGCTCACTGAGCGAGAAACACTGACGTTTTTTTGGCTCTTGTTTTAATTTCAACAGATACTCAGTTTTTAAGTTACAACAGATTTCAGTTATGTCCTGTCCTTGTTTCAATAATTCTGTTGGTAACCTAGCTAAATATTAGGCAATGTTGTCTGTCTTTTCGGGTGTTGTCTGTCTTTCACGTAGTCTTGGTGGATTGGGAAAGTGCTATAGATATTTGAATCAAAGTTCATAATTATGCTATAAGGACTAAGCAATATGGCTAGGCATAGCGGACAAGCATTGTGGAATAAGAAGCATTGTGGAATAAGATAAAGTCCCCAAATATATTAAGAAATAGACTGGAAAAGATAAAT
This sequence comes from Alpinia galanga, assembly GCA_037177395.1. Taxonomy (NCBI): domain Eukaryota; kingdom Viridiplantae; phylum Streptophyta; class Magnoliopsida; order Zingiberales; family Zingiberaceae; genus Alpinia; species Alpinia galanga. The sequence goes on from JBAMHZ010038682.1 coordinate 4,975, forward strand.
AAATATAAATACCCAATCAACTTACTAATAGGTTAGAACTAATTTCTTTAGTCAAGAACCTTACAATTACCTTTCTAGCTTTAGTAGCTTTTTTCTCGAGTTCGGCCTTAGCACGAGATTGTCTTCGCCTAAGAATTCCATGGTACTGCTTGGCATTAACATAAACTGGCTCTTCTGCCATTTCAAGAGGTAAAGGCATGCGAGAGTGTGGTATTCCAATAATTTGAGGATGAACCTGTAAAATACAATCAATCAACAATCAAGAGTATACTAAATTTTAAATGTAGTAAAGTAAAAGAAACGTTACAAAGTTGGCATTTTTATCCACAATGGTCTCTCCAACTATAAAAGGAAAAGTTATTACCCAATTGTCAACAAAAGAAATAGGAATCTAAATAACTAATGATACACACTGCTATCTGTTTTTGTTAGCCAAACAAGTGCATATAATGAGATAAGGAAAATATGAACAAAAAAAGTTTAATGTGAAACTAAGCCAGTACAATGTGCAATAAAGCTAACATCAATATGCAAAGCTAATAGAACATACAAAAAGTGTTATAGAGCTACTTTTGCCTAATTACCCCTTGACGTCTTTTTTTTTGCTTATATACATACACACATACATACATACACATATATATTCATGATTTTAGGATAATTCCAAATAGTTCAAAGAGAAAGAGAAATGAATAGAATCTTTGGTCCTGAAAAGGTATCAAGATTGGCTAAGACAAAAAAAGTATTCTAAACCAACATCAGCTAATTGCAAAATAATAGTAAAAATTCAAACTGTAGAAATTCAATAACAATTATTATGTGAATCAGCTTCATTACTCATATTATCTTACAAACTTACCAGGGATTGAGCTCCATAAGTAGCCACTAGACCGGCAAAATAAGGGTCACTATATGGATAAGTAGCACAAGCCTGTAAAAGCACATCAGAAGATCTATTCATTATTGCAACAAGACAATGATGATTAAGAAAAAACCAATATCAGCTAACCATTCACAGATAAGTGAATGATGCTTCAATTAAGAGTAAATGCAACTATTCAAGAGCAAAAAGAAAAAAGTAAAGTAAGGAAAGCACACAAGGGATTGTCTGAGTTCAAGTTGAGGTGCAATAATCTCAGGCATAACAGGAGCCATAGCTGAAGAAGTAGGCTGCAAACTCTGGTCCTTATCTCCAAGATTCCCATCTGACAATAAAATGACTTTGTAAGATGTAAGAAGCTGATCTGCTTAAATTTTAGTGCATCCATTAATTAGTCATTACTAGTCTACAATCTAGTAAGGGTTTTGGACGTTCTGCAAGATTTAGCAATGTCAGTAGGAAAACTATATGCCTAGGCAGAACAATGTCGTCTATTACAGCATCTTGGTTACCAGCCCATATCTGTGAATACTTCCGTTGAAGCAGTGATACCTGGTCAGCAGTCAACAGTTTCATCAATACAATATCTCCAAAGGAGATATACAGCTATCCTTTCAAGCGTAAGCATTCCCTATGGTGCAATCCCAAATGAATTGAAATTTGTGTTGCAGGAATCTACAAGAAAAACTCCTAAATTTGCAATATAAAATAAAAACCCAACAAGTATATATAAAAAATTCCCCTGTTTTAAACTAATAATGGACGATTCACCTCAAGAAAGGGGGGATAAAAAAAAACACTTCAGGTTTTAGTTTCATAGTGTTTCCCTTTGATGTACCAACTTTGGTAATGAATCTTGATCATAAAAACAAACATAAACCACAATGCATAACATTCAACATGAGCTAAGATAAAATCCTAACATTACTAGACGCATCGTAACAAAGAGGAGCACTGTTCCTGGATGAATGTTCAAGCTCAGTTGATCCAATATGTTTTTCCAGCAGATCAAGTTCAGATAATAATGGTGGCGAAATACTTATAAAACATCGTAGTATCACATAGACCACCCTTGCTTCAGAAAGATATCACAACAAAGATAAGATAAATGGTCAGTAAATAATTTAACCTGCTCTTGTGCCAATATTCTGCTCTTTATCTGCATCACCTGTGCCATCGACTCCATGGATGTTATGCACCGCAACTACCTCATCTCCTGTCAAAGATGGCTTAGAAGCAGGTACTGCAGCAAAAAGAGGAGTACACCACCATGGCTGTGCACTGACTGCGGCAGGTAGGGAAGTTTGATCGCTCAGATCTATTGGATTTGTACCATTTGGACGTGATTCCATCCCACTATGTTTGACCATTCAAATCAAACTTTTCTTGCAAATTCTAAGAAGAACGTAAAGTTAATTAGCTAAAAAGTGTCCAAGGACAGAGCACACAAGACAAGGAAGAATCACTCAACGAGAATTGCTAAAAAGAAAAATTAAATTACTATATTTAAAGAACCAACTAAAAATATATATCTGCAAGAGTCTCCAAAGATCCCACATAAGCAAAAAGGACACCAAAGAAATCCACTCTAACAAGATCATCCAAACCCCCAATATTTCAGGTATCTTAGGCAAGTATTCCTTAGTGCAGCGTGTACCAAACTCCATCAAGATGCAAGAATATTCCGGGAAAAAGATCAAATCATGAATCAAGCTACAAAGGCCATTAAGTTGCATGATCAGGAAACCAAAAAATTCCACCTTTGCTGTCAAACCGAACCAACTTAAACACAAACATCTAATTCTATCAGAAACATCAAAGATACAAAGTATAGTAGCATCCAACTCCAGTGACCACAAAATCCCCAAACTTCTCAAACTCTAGCAAGTCGGAGTCAAAAGAACAAGCAATCAATGAAACAAAACAAAAATAGAAAGATCGCGCCCAATTCCGGAAACTCAATCTAGTAATCCACGAGCCATCTAAGAGACAAAGCCAAGCTACCCACACATAATATATACAAACAAGCGAACCGGCAGAAGCTGCCTCGATCTACGACTTCTCCAATCGAATAGCGGCAGCTCTGAACAGATGTCGAAAGGGGGCCAATCAGATTCAGCAAGGCGTAAACCCCTTCAACTCTTGCCTTTCCCCGTTTCAAAAGCTTAAAAAACACAAAAAGGAATAAGAAAACCCTAGCAATCGCCCTGCTCCCACCATTGATTTCTGCGTAGGTCCATCGCGGTCGACGAATCAAAGCCAAGTCCGGAGTGAAAAAATTTCGCAGAGAAGATGATTTATTAATAAATAACTCTTTCAACCGCTCGTATTCCAGAAGTTTCCAAGCTCGCAGTGACTGAAATGACGTATCTGTCCCAGAGCTTGTCGGTTTTACAGAAAGGGCAGTGACCCATGAATAAGGTTAAATTAGTCATTTCGTGCTGGTTGCGATTCTCCTCCTCGGACATAACCAGTTGAGGTAAAAAAGAAATTCATAAAATATTAAATTCTTCGATCGGTTCCGGCTTTTTTTGGTTTCTGCTACAGCGCAGTTCTCACCCGACCGGTGATTGCCCAGCTTCGAGTGGGGCCCACGGGGCCTCCATGGGTAGACGGAGAAACGTAACTTCTGGACGACTCCATTCGTGATCCGCTTCCCTGGCGGCGGGACCCTCACCATCGCGCACGCGTCCGGAGCTGACTGCTCGAGTCCCGCTCGACACGTGGAAGTATGATGTGTCGCGGCGGCTTGGATATAATAAAGTTTATTGAGAAATTTTAAAATTTCGAAGAAAATCCAGAGCTAAACCATTCGAATTTTTTTCTTTCAAAATAAAATAAAATGTTAATTAAAATTATAACGATAAAATTTGATATATCGGTTTCGATTTTATTGATGTTTACAAGTTAGAAGACAGCGTGACACGTGGGGAGCCGTGGAAGTGCCGCTGCGGATCTTGTCGCGTAGCGGCGGGGACATCGACAGATTTCCGATTAGATTTTGCTTAATTGAGCACACGGACGCAAAATTAAGGGTATCTTAGTCATTTCATTCAGCACAAGAAAGTTTTTTTCCCCCAAATTTATTATGAAATCCGTCGGGAATTTCTATGCGCATGGCAATTTTTTCTACTGATATTTGTGTTTTTTTCGCCCGGTTAACTAAATCTAGATCAAGACAAAACCGAAAAAATTAAAAAAAAATAATCTTTTGGATAATAAACAGATGTAGCGCCGTTTGTGAAGCTCTGATTCGTCGGTCGCCGGAATCCACAGAAGTTTCTGGCCGAATCGAGCGCCACCGGTGCTCTCCACTCCCTCCCAATTTCTGACGTCGCTGTCTCTCAGTCTTTCTGAGCTTGCGTTCTGCGATTTCTTTGCCAGTCGCTGCCCATCGCCGGGGGTTGGTTCGTCGAGGTTGTGAGGAGGAGAAGCGGAGTCGACGGACGGTGCCATGGGGACCGGGGATGAAAAGCTGATCGTTGAGAAGGCGAAGAAGGACGGAGGCATCGTGGTGGTGAACCCGAAGCCGAAGAAAGGGTTGGTGTCGAAGACGGTTGACCTAATCGAGCGGGTCCTCGTCGCCCTGATGTACGATTCCAAGGCTCCTCTTCACTACCTTTCCGGCAACTTCGCTCCCGCTCGCGAAGAGACCGCGCCCGCCCGCGACCTGCCCGTCCGCGGATCCCTGCCCGTGAGTCCGTTTCCAAAGATCTCTCTCTTGATCGCAGTGATTTTGGGAGTGGGTTCGTAGATGCTCGATTCCGGTGTAGTTATCTTCGATTTTTGACTGGAGACGGTGATTTTCTAAAGTCAAAGTGCCATCTTTTCTTTATTTCTAGCAGCGTTACAATATTCCTTGGTAGATTCAATTTTATTTTTAAAAAAATCTCCGGGTCTTTATGTAAAGGGATTATAGATTCCAATCTTTTGAACATTTTTTTTTTATAAGCTAAATCTGTGTCCTCGTGAGTTACAGGTAATTGAAAATTTATCTGAGTTCTCCAAGACTAGCTTTTCTTAGAGAAGCTTCTTACTTGTTCATATCTTGGTTGGCAGGAATGTTTGAATGGGGAATTTGTCAGGGTAGGACCCAATCCCAAGTTTGTTCCTGTGGCTGGCTATCACTGGTACTTTCTGCCAAATGCTAACCCCTTTAGTTTTCCAAGTTGTTTTTGGTTCTTACATCCTCATCATGTTGTTGAATATGAATGCCATTTATTTACTGAGCCCTTTGCTTGTCAAATTGGACAAGAGCAACCTGTTGATCAGTTTACTTTTAACATAACTGCTACTTTGTTGCTGACTATTTTTATGGAAATTCATTGAGTAGACCATGATTCGGAGGATGCATTTGATCGCTTGACACACTGTATTGTCTTGGCTAAAGATCTTAGGTTCTTGGCTCTCCCTTTTAAACACCAGTCAGCATCTGGTACTAAGCACATCATTATTTGCTTAATCTGCTGTTTTTTTCCTGATCCATGGGCTTCTACAAATTGTAAATTCAGAAACATTTCAATGATTGATGTGGATTATAAGCATCTCTGTTTTAGGTATTGGCTTTTATAATTTTGATACCAAATGCTATATTTGGTTATATCTCATTATGTTTCTTTCTCTTGTCGCTCTCATGGGTACTTTGATAAGTGTGAGAACTACATGAATCAGTATACTTCCAGAAGTTTCTTAAAATTTTCCTGATTTTGATGATTTTATTTAATTTTCTTCTGCTTACTTTGTGCAGGTTTGATGGCGATGGGTATGTACTAATCATATTGTTATATGGAGCCAAGTCAGATGTTCCGGGTTGTGTTTGAGTCCTCGTGTAGATATGTTATGCAAATTATATCTAAGTTTCATTGACAAGGGTTTCTTTTTCTCATGAAAATAATAGAACAATGATGATTTATGATATGATCATATTTTGAGTTTTTTATTTTGATTCCATCGAAAAGATGATTCATCTGTAAATATTTGACACGTATGAGCTGATGGATGTTCCTACATGTTACAGCAAGAGACCAACTCTGCTGCAACTGTACTGCAGACATTGTGCTTGCTTGAGTTTGTGACAGTCTTTAGCTATTATGATGGAAGCCATAACTTAATACTTGCTCACATAATATTTTACTGAATTAGTCAGCAGTAATCAAGCGCAATGTAATTCTTTGCAGCTAGAGAACTGAGCTTACTCTCACTAGTGCTGATCTTATTTGATCAATAGGTTTCCTTCTCAATACTAACATTTTCAGTTCTTGTAACATTTTTTTTTCGCTGAAATTTTCAACTGTTTCACTATCATGTGTGAGCTGCTGTAGTATATGCGTAACTTATCATGTTTCACACTATTGCATCATAGCCTTGCTAAACTCTATACTATGAAGTAAAGGTTGCATCATAGCATTGAAACCAAGTGGATCAAGAGTTCTATTTGGATGCATCATAGCATTGCCTATTTTGGATGTATGCTTCACTGATGGCCTATCACCAAAGTCTAAATATTCTCAACCGACATTTGATCGGTTCCTAAGGCCCTCAACATGTTCTGAGTGGTCTGTACACATTGGTCCTTTAGTAGCATGCTTATGTTATATTGTCTTAATCTTTCATTCATAGTTTATGATGAATATTGGTAGACCATATGATAGGCCATCAAACCCTTCTACTTCTAGGCCTCTCCTGTTTAAGGCATGGATGCATTCCATGCATTTGCTATCTAAAATGTAAGTGTATGACATTGATAAGGAGATCAGATACTATTGAAGCTTTCTTATTATTCTTGATTGATAATTTACATTTAATGTTATTTTAAGCTTGAAACTTGTTTCTCCTCTTGGTGCTTGCGTATCCCATATGCAACTTACATAATGAAGTTCTACATCAAAGATATCACTGCCAATGCCTCCAATGTGTTTTTAACATGCTTATGTTTACCCTACTTTTCTTTATCCTTAAAACATAACTGACAAGAAAAAGAGTCAGATGCTTATAGGAATATGCATTTGCATGGTAATAAGGAGTTAGATGCTTATAGAAATAGGCATTTCCATAGTAATGTTCAATTTTCATTGAAGATAAACTGTATTTCGTTAGATAGATTCAATCTGATCCTTGCCCCTTTAAAGTTGTAGTTTCTTCAGTAATATGTATTCTTCATGGGACTTTGCAGAATGATTCATGGTATGCGCATCAAAGATGGAAAAGCAACTTATGTTTCACGTTATGTCAAGACGTCACGTCTGAAGCAAGAAGAACATTTTGGAGGAGCAAAATTTATGAAGGTATTTTTTTCTATGCTTCAAGTAAATTATTGTTTGTTAGCCTGATTTATACATCAGTAAAGACTAGTCCTTCCCCGGTCCCTGTTTCTTCTTAATTTTCATATTGATTTTACCATCTTCAAGTCTTTACTTTAGATCTAGTCTTGCTTGCTCAGGTAGAAAAAGCTATTGTCATGCTTGCACTCTTTCTTATTTCTCAAGACGATCATAAAGTTTTCTGTGCTTTGTTCATTTAATGTTTATTACGAGAGCATTTTATTTGATTAAGTCACAGATTAAATGCACGGCTGTAGAAATTGTATAAACTAGAACTAGGCTGTGTGCTACAATGCCACTTTATGGATTCCATAATAAATATATTGCTGTGCCACATCTACATCCAGAACCTCATTCAATTCCTAATTTATATTTTGACTATGTTATCTTCAGATTGGGGATCTCAAAGGACTGTTTGGATTGTTCATGGTCCAAATGCAAGTTCTTCGAGCAAAATTGAAAGTACTAGATATTTCATATGGCATGGGGACAGGTACTGGATTTTTTTTGTATGTAAAAGATATTTCATATTTCAATTACCATCACTGGGACAAGTTCTCACATTGATTGTAGTCTAGAAGGTTAACCTTTCTGTTATGACTTGCTTCCAGCTAATACAGCTCTAATATACCATCATGGGAAACTTTTGGCTTTGTCAGAAGCCGATAAGCCATGTAAGTAATCCTGTATTGCCGAATTTTTTTCTTTTCTAAGACAGCTTTTGTATGATATTGCACCTCATATACTTCTTTCCCCAGTATTAGTAACTTGGATAGATGTTAGAACATGCATATGCATAGATTTTCCTGTTTGAATACACGGTTCATAGATTGTAGCTGGCTTTGATCAATTTGGTACTTATGAGTAACGAAATAGCCCCACACTGAGGAATCTTACTGCATATTCTAGATGTTATTAAAGTCCTAGAAGATGGAGATCTCCAAACCCTTGGTTTATTGGATTATGAGAAGAAGTTGAAACATTCATTTACTGCTCATCCAAAGGTTGATCCATTCACCGGTAAATATCAGCTGAAGAAAGTATCTTATATCGCACTACACAAAGTGCTTCTTAACAGACTTTTCTCCTTCATGCAGGTGAAATGTTTACCTTTGGCTACTCACAAACAGCACCCTATGTTACTTATCGAGTCATTACTAAAGATGGTGAAATGCTTGATCCTGTACCAATAACAATACCTGCAGCCATTATGATGCATGATTTTGCTATCACTGAAAATTATGCTATCTTTATGGATCTGCCTTTGTATTTTACACCAAAGGTATTAGACGATCTGGTCTATTAGTTAGCAAAAGAATGGTCTGTGATATGATAACATGAACTTCCTACGCCTAGAGAAAGCGTCAGGGAAATGCTACTGATAACTCCTGATATTTTGGATGAAATTGATTACAGGACATGGTGAAGGGAAAACTCATATTTACTTTTGATGCTACAAAGAAAGCTCGCTTTGGTATACTTCCTAGATATGCAAAGGATGACCGTCTCATTAGATGGTTTGAGCTTCCAAATTGCTTTATATTTCACAATGGTGAGCTTCTTATAGTCCTTCAATTGTTTGGTATTTTCGATGGAGCTTCACAGGCATGTGGCACACACATCTGGCTGCAATCTTCCTTCATGTTTATTTATATAATACCTGATGGTTCTTGTGAAAAGCTTTTGTTTTCTTGATGCTCATCTTCTATTGCAAATCCTAAACCATATAGTCTGATAATTTGTAAAGCAACTGTAGAGAGCAATGAAGGACAACTTTCAGGATACTGAAAGTTCAAAAGTAATGTGAAAGCAACTGTAGAAATAAGAGTAATTATAAGATCAGTATGGTACAAATGAACAGCATGTCTAACTTATTAAGAATACGCATAAATGAATATTTAATCATATCATATAATATTCACAATAAAGAGTTTACATTTGTGTCATTCAGAGCATCCTAAATTTCTCAACCTGCAATTTTAAAGATAGTTTGAACCCCATTTTTTCTCTAACCATCCTGAAGGTCAAGATCTAGATAATGTAAAGAACAAAAATATTGAAGAAAAGATCAGTTAGGTCATGTTTAAATCTGATTTTCATGAAATTTTGTTTATATACAGTTATATAATAGGGCTTAGATATCATAAATCATTGTACAAGAAATCTCTGAGTAGAACACATATTAGGTACATGCATATGGGTACATTAGATTATTGTCGAGGCTGCCTGCTGTATTAGAAAAAAAAGAAGAAGAGAGAATCCTTTGATTATTGTCATTTCTTTTTGTCTCTCTTTGATCTTGCAGCAAAAAAATATTTGTTTTTTTTTGTTAAGCTGGTGAATAAAATCAAAATGAGCACCATGTTTGATGGTTTTCATGGATATATTTGGTCAGCAAATGCTTGGGAGGAAGGTGATGAGGTTGTCTTGATAACCTGCCGCCTTCAGAATCCTGATTTGGACCAGGTAAATGGACCCGTCAAAGATCATCTCGAGAATTTCACAAATGAGCTGTATGTATCTGTTAGTTATTGGAAATATGGTCTTGATTCAACTATTTCTTCATATTAAACGCTTTTCAAAATATCAGGTATGAGATGAGATTTAATATGAAAAATGGTGCTGCATCACAAAAGAGACTTTCTGCCCCTGCAGTTGATTTTCCAAGGATCAATGAGAACTACACTGGAAGGTGCTCTTTTTTTTCTCTTTACAATATCAAACTGCATGTTGAACTTTGAATTGCTCGGTAAGGTTTAATGATGTTTACAAGATTTGTGCATTCGGTCGTTAAGCAACTCTTCGTGCGATGGCACCACACACACACTATGGCACAGCATTATTTGGGATATTATGTATTTATTCCAAAACTTAGATAATTTTTTCTGTGTTTGAACAAGTGGAGTATGAGATCTGAAGAGTTCATACAAAAATAGTAAGGTGCATGTTGCCCAAGTTCGCATGGAACTTTCACATTAAGGTGGGTGAATCAGCATGTTGCAAGGTTAGGGATTCCTTGAACAACATACGAATAATAAGTGGAACTTTCTTTGTAAACGACTACATCGCTGGCTATAGGAGAGATTTAAAACTAGGAGAATCCTACTAGACTTGTCGATGCTAAAAAAACGAATGTTGTGCTAACAAGATGGAAGTACAAGTAGGCTGAGAAATTGTTGTTGAAAGGTTGATTTCTAATTGTTGTTTTTATCTGTCAATCCACAGCCTCGTAAATAATAAGAAAAAAGAGAGAAAACTTCTATATGTTTTTGAGAATGAATTTGGATACTGGAATCGTTTCGTCTATTACTAATTTTTTGTATTTCAGGAAACAACGATATGTGTATGGCACCATACTTGACAGCATTGCAAAGGTAACGGGCATTATTAAATTTGACCTGCATCTGGAGCCAGAAGCTGGTAAGAACAAGCTAGAAGTTGGAGGAAATATTAAAGGAATATTTGATCTTGGACTGGGACGATATGGTTCTGAGGCGATATTTGTGCCACGCCAATCTGGGATTACATCAGAAGAGGATGATGGCTACTTAATCTTCTTTGTTCACGACGAGAACACAGGGTACAGTCTCCTCTATCTCAAGCACACATGACTTAAAAACTGATTTAATTCCATGTCAAGCTAAAAGCTAACAAGGCTTCTAATATTGGTTGTTTTGTTAAGAACTTGCTAACTGGGTGTAGGATATGTAACTAACAAAGTGCTCTCTAAATCCTAGGGAGGTTGCATATAAAGATAAAATCCTTTCAGACTACATTCGAAGAACCATTTGCATTTTGTATTGGTTACTTTAGAAACTCTAGAATCACATTCTTTACTATTCAACCTATTTAATGAACCAGCTTTGGACAAAAAACATTTTGACTGATGTTTTTGTTGTTTTCTTTTTTCACACTCAAAGGAAATCAGAAGTCAATGTAATAGATGCGAAGACGATGTCCGCGGAGCCGGTGGCAGTCGTTGAACTTCCACACAGAGTGCCCTATGGATTTCATGCCTTCTTTGTAACAGAGGTTTGTAATCCATGGCTACTTTGGCTTTGCTGATAATGTATACAGTCTGGAATAAAGTTTCTTCTGTATTCTTTTAAATATTCTAATGGTTTTCTGATTCGTTCACAGGGTCAACTTCAACGCCAAGTTGAGGCATGAAAGGTTCCAATCCTTTCCCAATAAGAGATTTAGCAGGGGCAGAGGCACAGAAGCTTCAGCCACTTGATCTGATATCTCCTGATCACCAACCATCTGTACTAGACTATATTATCTTACAAATATGTCTTACCATCTTTATGGTTATATGGACTTGTATGTATATAGAATGAATTAATAAGATACTGAATTAATTCAAATGTCTCTGATAATGTTAGATATCTACTACAAGTTGTAGCCTAATTGACATCACCATGCTCTCACGGATCCGTAATCGAGTTAGTATTCCAATAATAGAATTGTTATAATTAAAGTTTAGAATTTTGATCCTATTAAAGTCTTGACCTGTGATTAGAATGATACCATTTTTAAAGTCCCACCTTTCTCACTTTCTCAGCACGAAGGAGAACATGCTTCGGGGAAGGAAATAGGATTTATGGTCCAACGCCTGTTTCTTTTGATGTGTGATCAATATATAGTACAAAAATTATCTGATAATTTTTAAATAAAAATTAATAAATTCCTATCATAAAATTGTCATAGTACAAAAAATTATCAAAAAGCTTTAAGCAAAATAAATTTGTACTGCAATAACAATTAAATTTTATTTCATTAGTGAAATCAATTATATATAGATTCTCCAACGTCATTAGATTTTATTCTCAATTATATTATCATCTATATTTAAATGAATTTATTTTTATTTTATCATAATTAATCAAATCTTTTTTTATTTTCTTCTTTCTCATTTGATTTACATATTTATAGTAGTTTTACATTGTCTAATTAGAACATCTATTTGTCGTCTAAGTATATATTTATATGATCTTAAATGTCCTTGCAGTTTTTCTTCAATAGGCACAATTTTAATTTTAGCTCTAATATTTTTATTTTTTATTTTATCCATCCGCATATGTTTACACATTCATTTTAACATCCTCACTTTTACAATTCTTATCTTTTGTTTATGTGCTTGAGTCATAGCTCAATATTTAATTTCATATAACATAACATATCTAACTACTATTTGTAAAAAAAATTCTTTAAGCTTTAAAGGTGCTTTATGATCACAAAGAATATTTGATGCTCTTCTTCATTTCAATTATTCTGCTAGATTTAGGTACTAGGACTATATTTGCCAATCAGGTGGGAAACTAAACTTCCCTAACATGTTCTACTCGCAACAATTTCTCCACCTCAGCACGAATGACCTAATTTTTTTCTGGGCCAAAGTGTTTCTTCTTCTACTTTATAGGTCGAGCTCCTGACATTATGTTAAGGCGATGCTCTATTACCATTGGAGAAATACTATGAACTTCCTTTGTCGACCAAGCGAAGACATCCTTATTTTGAGAGAGGCAGTTGATTACCTCATATTTTAACTTTGTCCAGCTACTCTGGCATGATTTGCACCTCCTCATTTGCCCATACTTCCTACAAAGTGTACACCTCTGTCTGCTCTACCCTTAGGTTTTTCCTCGAGTCAGTACGTATTGTTGAGAGTATTGAGAATACAATCAAAATCTCACATTGGCAAGGCATGAAAAAGATTATGTACTTATAAGATGGAAAAAATATTTCTATTAGAATGAAACCTTTTGGATAAAGCCCAAAACCAAAATCATGAGGGCTCAGACCCAAAGTGGATAATATCATATCATTGTGGAAAAATATGAATCTTATATGCACCAATAATTGGTATCAGAGTCAATAGTCTGTGTCAAACCATGAGCCTCGAACGAAGGAAGTGGAGGCTCCTATATCCGGATCAAGAGAACTAGACATTAGGCAGGAAGTTTAGTTGAGTCAGGAGGACTGAACAACTAACAAGAAGTCTAACAAGGTCAGGAGGACTAGACAGTTGGCAGGAAGTTCAGCTGGGTCAGGAGGATCTGACAGTTAGTAGGAAGACATGGTGGACTGAGAATCAAACATCAAGCAGAAGAACTCCTTCGAG
>JBAMHZ010038791.1:0-18296 GCA_037177395.1 Alpinia galanga
GAGTGACTCATAATTCTTTGTTCAACTTTCTAGTAGTGCCTATCTTAGTTGAAATTTGCAGCTTCACCAGCTGTTAGTTCAATCAAGTATGTGTTTGGTAACCTATAGCATAGTAAGACTTTTGCTTGTTGGTTCGTCATTGAACAAGATAATCTGCATTCAAAGACTTTATCGACCTAAATTCCAAAGTTGTAGCGTCTTCTATTTTCTATATCAAGGTTCGTGTTTTCCTAAACATTGGGTCGAAGTTCCTTTTATTCATCTTATTGATTTAGATTTTCCTTATTTCTTCCTTCTATTTGTTGTGGGTTCATGAGACTTTCGTCTCATTGGATTCACATCACCTTGAATAAGTAGGGAATGGTGCAAAGTTCAAAAGAGGCATAGTACTTGAAGACCGATTTGGTTATCTGCCATTCAGATAAAAAACAAGAAGGGTTGGATATATGCCTAAAACATAGCTGAAGTGCTCTAGTTAGTTGCAGTTCGTGTAGGGTTTTAACCAAGTCTAATTCAATCTATCTCAAAGTAAGCACTCAGAACTGTAACACTGTTGAATAAGGGATGAGACGATTGGGAGCAAGAGTTGCTGGTTCTTTCTTTGCTAGGGTTGAATCTATTCACGAACGGGATAGGCGAGACTCATTTTTTCATCCTGCTTCAAGTAGTTAACTTTTCTTTTATCAACAACAAATGAAGAGTAGCTTCTTCCAGTTGGAGTTGTCCAGTTTGAGCAATGAGTTGGTTAGTAACTCCTTCCTTTCTAGTTATATTGAAGTGAGGAAAGGTCACAGCAAATATGCAGTAGTTAACACTCTTTTAATCTCGGGTTAAGATAAATTCTCTTCTTGGTTTGGATCCTAGAATATACCCCTTTGTTCTTCCCGGTATGGAGTCTATGTTAACACTTGTTTCATATAGTCAATATGGAAGCTTTAGAAGATCCTATTTGAAGCTCAGGATATGCAAATGACATATTTATAACCACGGATTGGATTTTGTACCGTGAGAAGGAGAAGCAGACAGGTTTTCTCAACGAGTGATGGGAGGAGGAAAGATACTCAAAAGGTATAGGTTGGGCTAGTTGACATGTGTTTTCTCATCTCCTTCGGGTAAGGAGCAATCAAGAAAGGACAATCCACTTTGCCAAAACTCTCATTACGACATAAATCCTTTTCCTACTCCTTGCTAAGTGAGCCTCAGAACTCAGATTCTCAAAGGAGCAGGAAAGACAACGCTTACTCATATAACTATTCCAGTTCTAAATGCTTCCATTGCAATGGATTTTGATTTTTCATTTTGCATCCTTACCTCAAACTTAAAGGACAGAAAAAACTTGAATGTGAGATTTCAAGGAAGAAAAAAAGTGGGAAACAAGATTGAAAACAGAACAAAATCATTTTTTAGATCTTTATTCTGTAATGACCGGACTCGCATGCAAGTGATTAACTGTTGTACTTACCCTTCATTCTGAATATTAATCTTTTCTTAAGTATAGTGAATAGAAAGAGAAAATGAAAGAGTAATTGAAGGTGCGTGGCCCTCTCATAGAATAGTTGAATGACATTTAGCCCCTGTCATATGCTGGGAATGCAAAGAGGGGAGCGAATAGCACGGGAAAAAACAAAGAATATGCTGCTGCCGGCTATGCACTTTATGTTTCTTATAAGTTGCCTATTCTGACTGCTATAACAGTTCATGCAATGTGAGTTCCAAGAGGCTTCTCTCTCATTTGAGTTGCAAATCTTGCTGTCCATTGGTGTGGTAGGGAAATTTCAATATTAAGAATCTGGTGCTCGCTTTAAAGAGTGAATTCCCGAAGTGAATGGGTTTGAACCCCGAATTGTAGCTAATATAACAATGGCATGATGCCCCTTGTAGGCATGCATTTTCTTTCCAATCGAGGGACTTGCTGCTCATCTTGAAATCAACTATGGCAGATGTGGGGTGGAAGTAGTTTTATCCTTTTTCTTCTGAGTTCGAATGAAGTTCATTCTCTTCCTTCATTTCATGGTTTGTTATTTGGTAGGAGGGACTACTATAATTGTTAAGCTGGTGCTCTATTAAAAATTTATTAGCTGGTATCCATCCCTGTTCAAAAGACTAGAAAGAAATATCTACTTCTCCCTTGGAACATAAGGAAAGGAACAATTGAACTTTCTTTGGATAAAAGGAGTACCCAACCAATGAGAACTATTGAGGAGAAGACAACGTATGACTCTAATAGAACTTTGACAACTGCCCCAGGAGATAAAGAGGGAAAGGGCATGGAATCCAACTTAAGCAAATGACTCAGGCTCCAATAAAACAACAACCATGCATTAAGTAATATGATTTTATTTCAACTCAATTACTCGTCTTGGGCACCAACACTAGCTTTAATTAGTTAATAGAATTTGGTTGCTTCATAACCTCTTTCTCCACAGTCCATGGGTCTTTAAGAGGCACAAATGCAAGCAAAAGATCAAGTTTAAGGGAATATCTCCTAAATTCCAATTTACAATTAATGCTACTGAGCCAGCTATAGCTTTTTGAAACCTATCGCTCTTTCCATTCCCATTCAAAACAACTGGTGCAGTGCTTGCAGCATAACAAATGAGCTAAAAGGAAGGACATGAACTGCTCCTTCGGTCGGGAAAGGAGACCTAAGCCCTTTTGGTCAGTAAGCTATGGGATTTTCCCTCTCCATCACTCGTTTTGGGGCCTGCTTATAAAAGTATCTTGTCCCAGTAGCATATTTTACCTTTAAGGGATTCCCAGCAGCCTAATGGGATGATTGTCAAAGTGCCTATCATGATTGGTAAAGTGTTCAATTTCTTCCACACCCTTGTCATTGTTCTTATTGTCAATTAAGAAGCCGTGGGATGCTTGTGACTTCGAAATTGGGTCTGTGGGTTGGTAACCTGATTGACCCAAGATCGAGAATTGAAACAGCACTGAAGAAAACTCATGTCAAGCACGGGCACCGACAACCCAATGTTTCATGTATAGAATGTGAACGTTAACAAGTACTTCTTGGAATTCAGTCTTCTTCTTCCATTCATTCTTTTCCTAAATCCTAACCCATTTCTTTACATGCAACTCGAAGAGAGGAGTGAATGGCCTAAAGCCATGAATGACTATCCAATGTTTATTCCAAGAGTTAATGGTATTGAACCTTGAACGACTAGATATTATATGCCTAAAAGATAATCAACTATGGTATTATAGTCCATGTTAATATTCGATTGTTCGAATGCCATTCACTCTTTGGGTGAGGTTCAGAGCCGTAACTATATTAGTTGAACTTGGATTCTCGGTCGAGCTCGAGTTAGGTAAAAAGAATAATAGCCTCTGAGATATCCTAGGAGTCTATAGTTGCAAGTCTTACTCTTGAAATTCCCTTGCCTCAGTGAATATAAGATGCTCTAAAAGCTTTCTAAGATGGTTGCTTTCCTTAGCTCCCTAATGGGGTTCAGAGAGGTAGCAAATTTAAAGAAAGGGACGACTGTAGGGTTAGAATGAATAGCCCAAAGCCATTCATGATTGTTGCTGGGTTCGACCGTTAACGTTAGGGAGAGGGACGACAATATGTTTAGGGGTAGAGTGAATGACCCAAAACCATTCACGACTATTGTTGGGCTCGATTGTTAATGTTAGAGCATCCCAAGATGGCTCGATTTTTAGGGAGAGAGAGAGGGACAATTCTTTTGATTAACTCGACTGTTAAGGCATCTATAAGGATAGGTTTGACTATTAGGGAGAGAGAGGGGTGACTAATAGTAGAGTGAATGGCCCAAAGCCATTCATGAATGTTACTGGGTTCGATCGATAGTCTTAGGCAAGGGATGATTGTGCTTGACCATTAGGGAATCCATAATGATGGGCTCGACTGTGAGGGAGAGAGAGAGAGAGAGGGACAACTAATGGTAGAGTGAATGGTTTAAAGCCATTCATGGCTGTTGCTGGGTTCGACTGATAAGGGCATTTGCAAGGATAGGCTCGACCATTAGGGAGAGAAAGAGACATCTTTTGTTAGGCTCAAACACTTTTTCAATTGGTACTATGCTAGAAGGAATGGATTCAGTGGAAATGAGAAAATAATCCAAAACACAAGCCACAAGTAGGAAAAAACCTTTCATATGCTACAGCCGACTCGTAACCAAGAGTGAGCTGTCCAATGAGAACTTTCCATGTGAGGAAATTCTTGTTGCTATTGTAGTTGATTAAGGAAGAGACTCGGGGGTCATACAGGAAGTTTATATGCGATTCGAGGTTTGAGTGCAGCTCCTTTTGGTCCATCCTTATCCAAGATTGAATATCTATATGCATGGTTGTTGTTTGAGTTCTTAGAGTCTCAGTAGAGTTCATTGCAGCAGTTATTATCCATTTGTTCTTGGGTGTCCATGCCTCGAGTGGACTACGGTCCTACTTAGGTGGTTAATGGTTGCCCTAAGATCCTTTCCTAAAAGCTCTTTAGTGCGCTTAAGAAAAGGAGTTAAATTGAAGTGAAAGTCAAAGAAACATCTATACACTCAACACATGCTACTATTCAACTCAAGTGGTTACTTAAGATAAACGCCAACTAACATAAGAGAGGAATAAAGTGAAAATATTAAATATGTATTGAACCCGAACTCATGGGAACCTTCACCATCGCTCGAATATACATACAATTTAAGAGCACCAAGATAACAATGAAAGTCTTTGGTGCATCTCGATACTTTGAGTGAGATCAATGCTTATGTTGTTCTCGGGTCTCATCTAGATCGAGTTAGTGCTCACCTCGTTTCCCAAAATTATTGTTATCACATATTTAGCCCAACCGCTACAGTCGTGAATGACTTTGGGCCATTCACTCTACTCCTAACGGTCAAGCTATCTAATTATACCCTCTCCTTTGATTTGAATATCCGAATGTTAGAGTAAACGTTCCTCTCACTCCACCATCACTCTTCTGGGCAAGAGTAGAAGCTTAACTATTTAATGTGTCTTAGGAAAGCCAACTTCAAGGATTGGATCCAAAGCATTGGCTCCAGACCTACTTCTATATATAATTAATCTCGAGAAATTTTTGATACGAAAGATAAAACCATAAGACTCTTTGGAAAACGGACTCACAGGAAAGTTGAAACCATATGACTCTTTGGAAAGCAGACTCACGGCAAGAAGGAATGGAGCCTCATATATAATTAATTATTATTTTATTTCTAATTATTTGCCAACATTTGGATTCACAACTATCATCATCATCTTTTATCACAATTTAAAATAATTTTTAATTATCATTTTTTATAATATTGCTACCAATAAGCAATAATGTATTTCTAATAAGCAATAACCAATAAATTCACTAAAAGATAAATAACTAGAACCTTGGTTCTCAAAGTGTACTAATGTCATCTAACGTATAAACTAAAATATCTCACTAATGGTATAGGACAATATAGCATCCTTGCAAATAAATATTGACTGCACATGACCTCTTGCTATCATATCCTCCTGTGGGTGGTGAAGTATTCTAGTGCAAGACTACTTAGAGTTTTTGCTTCTTAATATCTCTAATCCACTAAAAAGTAAATAACTGAAGTCAGTGTCCTCAAAATAAATAACGTTGGCTAACGTATAGGTTAAAAGTCCTCATCGGCTGTACACAACAATGTCGTGCCTTCGTGCAAATAAATGCTAACTGCGCATGATCTCTCGCTACTACATTGTATTGTGGGCATCACATATTTTGGTATAAGCCTAGATTCAGAATTTTTACTTTTTAGAGTTTTTTTCATTTAAAATCATTATTGTTTACTATACATATTAATTGTGCTCTGAGTTTACGTGTTATTTGTTAGTCTAAATGACTAACTTAAATGAATTACTCTTTTATTACCCGTTATGCTAATTTACTATATATTAACATGTGGTTGATATGTATGAGCTATGTAACATAAAATTTTAAGTATCATATCTAAATCAACAAGCAGTATAAAATGTTGAGCAATTCTAGGGGTTAAGCATCAAGAGTAAATTAGAGTATTTATTTTAATTTAAAAAATAACCCTTCCCTCCCACGTTAATCTCCATATAAAATACACATGTGAACATGAAAATGATAATTTTTAAACACCTAATAGATTTTTTTTATCTTAAAACACATTCTACTATTTTAAATTTTCCTTTTTTAAAAGCAGTTATACAAACACACGTAATCATTTTATCTATTTATTCATGCACAATAAATTGTATAGCAAGATAAAAGATAGAATTTACCTACATCTATCTATAGTCAAACAAACTCAGTGTTAACAAATCAACATGCTCCATTTGAATTTGTATCTCAATTGAATATCCTCCAATCTGGCACAAGTTGGACTCCATAGAACGCCCTTAAAACACCTCCAAAATCCTCACCAAGAGACAGATGGGCTGCTGGAAATATCCTTTCATCCACTTCCACAAATTGAAAAGGACTATGACAACACCAAAACAATGAAAAAGAACTAACAAATCCTCACCTTATACACTACCAGGAAGCAATTAATATTGCTCGTGATCTCTGCAACCAAAGTCCAGAGATGGGATGCGGGATACTCTTGCAATTGCTGCACAATCAAGGAGCACTTCACATGATTTGAACATCTTTGTATCATTTTTCTACAGATCAGCGTTGTGTATAGAGATCAAGTAGGTGGTATCAGCAACCTTGAGAATTAATATTTAAGCATGGACAAAGAAACAATGTACAAAAGATAGCACTATTTATCAGAGAGGCAGCCTGAACTTAGCACTGTGATTGGATGGAGAAGAGAAAACTCGTGTCTATGTGAGATGGTGAAATATGAGAGATGCTGGAGGTGGTAGTCCGGTGGACAGCTTCCATCATGTAAGGTGAGTAGCAACCAATGTGGTGATCAGTTGGGAATGAGATGGGGAAGAGAAAAGATCTATGCGTGCATGTGAGAGGTGAAAGGTAGGGCTTTTGGCAGTTAAGCAGGGGGCAGCTGTTAGAAGAGGAGAGGTTGTTGCTGCCAGAGGAGGAAAAAGAAGATAAGGAGAGGAAGGAAGAGGAAGAGGAGAGGTGGGCGGTGTTGCTCGTTGCAGATGTGAGGGTTTGCTATGAATTTGCAACGATTGTGTGTGAGGGGGTGAGAATATGGGAGAAAAGAGAGAATATAACTCAAAAAATATTCCTAATCGCTCAACTGGATTGAACTAGGTTGTCCCAGCTTAAAAATTTGGTTTGGTCAAAATTGATCAAAACAAATCCTAATTAATTTCATTTTGAACCAACGTGACCCTAATCACTA
This sequence comes from Alpinia galanga, assembly GCA_037177395.1. NCBI lineage: Eukaryota > Viridiplantae > Streptophyta > Magnoliopsida > Zingiberales > Zingiberaceae > Alpinia > Alpinia galanga. The sequence continues at coordinate 7,284 of JBAMHZ010038791.1, forward strand.
TGTCTACCTGACAGGTTCAATCTAAACTCATTTCAACTTTGACTCAATGCCCTAATTCAAATTTACATTTGGTTCAATTTATTTTGTCCTATTTATAATAATATTAATAGTATTAAAAATAAAATAAGTAAATAAATAAATCTATAAATTTCAAAATGTGGGAAAATTAAACGAAAATTCAGTAGTTAACAAAACGACCTATGACATATCTGATGTGTTACACCCAAACGAATTGACTAAAGTATCCCTTTAAGTGAGCCAATGGATAAGCCTATATAAAAATGACTAGGAATCCTTGCAGCAATGAGCTTCCATGTGCTCTAACTAGAGTTAACACTAGGAAGATAAGCCTTGATCTAGATTCACCCTTAATCAAGAAACCCTTGGAATGGATACTTTCCACCTAGGAACCCACTAATTGTGCTTGACTTAGGTCATCTTGGGTAAGCTACCATCGTTGCTAGATACCATTTAGTCAACAATTACCTTCTAGATGCCCTCTCAAGTCATTGAAATAGCTTCTTGCAATGCAAGGTAAGATTGTGTATAGTAGATCCAATGTGGTTCGACACTTCCCCGAGACGCTTTATTGGCAGAAGTTTTGTGCACTAGGCTGCCCTTTACTCTAACTCACCTTAAAAGAGAAAACTCTACGTGAGAAGATTATTACTTAAGAGAACTTTCACTCTAGAACTTTGTACAAGAAAGTAAAAGAATTACAAAAGAGAGAGCTTACAGAGTAAACAATTTAGCAAAGTATTTGTTTTCTGTGAGATGTACATTTTGTAGCCAACATGCCCTCTATTTATAACCTTCACCTAATCCTTCAAGTTGCCTTTAGAAATTTCTATTGTCATAGATAAATTGATTGCTCTTTAGCATTAGTCGACTAGTCGCTGACAATTGTTAGCCGACTGCTCAGTTGAATGGCACAAAGATTGGGGTAAATAGTGAGCTTCTATTCCATTGGTCGTGGGTCAACTACCTAGTAAATCTACTCAAGTATCAATCGATTACAAAATAAATTTCAGTTCATTGGAGCACTCATTAAGCCACTTCCAAGACTTTGATCCGAGCATCATCTAACCCTTGATTGTCCCATGTTACATGTGCACTCACACTCATCGTTGCACAAAATCTATCAAGTTCGGAGAATAGTCTTCTGTTGGACTCTTGTTGAGGTCTTCTTTTTCTACTAAGCATTCGGTCAATCTTGACTTGTTGGGACTTCCTCTTGTTAAGCATTCGGTTAACCTTGATTTGTCGGGATTTTTTACCATCATGTGATCGACACTTGCACATTTGATATAATTCGTGAGATGCATGATCTAAGTTAAGCTTTTGCCGTATACCAAAACTAATTGTTCTAACACGCTAGTGTCCAATGAAGATGATGTGTCTATGTTAACAATAAATGCAATCCCCCTTTTTTTTTTTTTTTTTTAAAAATTTGACCTTTCTTCAATAGGCATGGCCTCATGAAGCTCCATATTGTAAACATTTCCTCAGCTGTGCTTGCTACTAGCTTCTTAGACATTGCTTCTTGGAAATTCATTAATTGCATTCCTAACATGTCACAATCAGTGAGCTCCAATTTAATAGACATTCTCTCATTTGACTAACCACTTGAATCTTAATGTATTTGGCTTACAGTCTTATCATTCTTCATCTTGGATGTATTAAGTTGTGTGCTTAAGAGATTTCGTTTGGTTTACTTTGACTCACATGTGCCCTTTCATATACTTTCATAATTTTATCCCAAAAAATCCTTGGCACTATAGTATTTCCTCACTTTATTCAATGTCTCTTTTGGAAGGTCATATCAAAAGCGGGTTGTTGAATGTATGTCCTTGAAAGTATTGGTCATTGAACTTTGGCTGTGAATTCAAGTCCTTAAGCAACTACTTTGAAACTAAATGTTGGAATGTGATGGGTTGACTGTGGAGGGCCATGCGGTGAGGAGCGAAGTGAATACCTAATTTATTATCCTTTTAATTTACAAAACTTTAGTGTAATTGTTAAATAACAAATGCATGTGTGTGATGATCAAAGTGATAAATATGTAGTAGAAATAAATAATTAATTAATGCACATGATGCTAACAAGAGAGTATAATGCGCTTCAATAAGAATTGTGCACGTGATGATTAAAGTGATAAATATGTTGTGGGAAAAATATAAACAACAAATGCAGATGATGCTACCAAGAGAGTAACATGGTTCAGAGACCAGGCTAACTCCACAACTTATGATGCATTCTGTGTTACTCTGAATGAATTAAACCATTTCTTTATACAAGGCAATAAGACAAACCTCTACAACGCTACAAGAATTAATGATATGCTGGTAAAATCCTTGCAATGACAAGATTTTGATTAGATAATGTAAGGATTGACATTAGTTAAGATAACATTTGATCTAGATTTTCCCTAGAGTAAGAAACCCTCGAATGAATGCCTCGACCAAAGAAGACCACATAGCATGCTCTAAAGTTGAGTGAGATTCCATCATTGCTAGACTCCCTAGTTAATGATTACCATATAAGACTATGAAAAATTTCTAGATGCACTCTAGAAGCAAAAAGTTTCTCAAATACATTAATTTACTCTAAAAGATAACGATTTATTGGTACTAGGAGAGATTCAACTCCAAGGATGAACCTTTTGGAGTTGTGGAGAAATCCCTTACAAATCTGTTCAAGTTATAGCAATAACAACTAAATACAAATGAGAACAAAAACACAATGCAAAATGTTTTCTTGTTGTCACTTCTTGATCGCTTGGATGAGCACTAAAACCTTAGTCTTGTCCTTCTTATAGCCCTTGTAGAAGATCTTATGCAACACTACTTGAGCACCTTTGAATGACTCATTTGAAGCTCTTTTTATGAGGTTGTTGTTGGTCCATGTATCAAACAGTTGACTACTCATTTAGCGTCAATTATCGATTGATGTGACTAGTCAAGTTACTGTTGTTGTGTAACTTTTCATTGACGACTCAATCACAGCTCATCCTGCAGACATGAATCAAAAACAAATAGAAACTTGTTCGTTCTATTTCTGCTTGAATCGACTATGTAGTCGACTGCTTCACCACTCAATTGTTAACTACCTTAATCTTATATTCGATAGCACCATAATTTTATGGTTTCAAGTTCATTAGTCGATTGCCATTGTATTCTAGCCTTATCAAGGCTAGATCTATGTCATGCCACGAGACTTCACAACTCTGGGACTTCCTCGTCTGCCTAGTATATCTCCACTTTAACCCACTAGGATTTTAAACTTGCTCAGAGACATATTCCTCATAGTTTTCCTTGTCTAGATACTTTTTGTTTATAGGGTCTTACTTAGAGTTCACTTCTTTAGAATTTCAATCTTGTATGACATCCCACCAACTTTGACCTGCAGGCTTCATTATTGCTAAACATTTGATCCTCTTTGATCTATTTGGACTTTCGTCAGTTGCCTAACACTTAGTCTTTCACGATCTCAACTGTTTAGACTTCCAACGCAAAGCATCAGGTCTTCATCGACCTACTTAGACTTTGTACCTAATATCTAGTCAGTGTCAACCTACTAGACATTAGCTTCTCCTTGCCCAACTTGGATTTTTATTGCCAACACCGGTTAAACTTCTTTATTTGCCAACTTCCTATTGGATTTTCTCATTTGTCAACATCTATGGCACTTTACCAATGCAAATACTTACTGGACTTTCCAAATGCCAACACTTATCTTTCTCATCTACCAACTCCTGTTGGACTTTCCAAATGCAATTTTTTCAATTGCCATGTGTTTCATCAACTTCAATCCACTTGGTTTTCTTCCACAGTCAAGTTTCTCGTTAGCTTTAACCTTCTCGACATAATCAACAATGATATTGCACAAACATCAAAATACAAATCTTGGTCAATTTGACATATAGAAAAAACTGTTTCACGGGTCATATTTATCTTTTTTGACCCTCCAACTACTAAAGATAAACCACAAACCTAAGACAATCTATTAAACACCCTTAGGGCTTTAGATGAAGCTTTCTTATTTAACATGTAGAAGCTAAATTCTATCAACAATCAACCTATGCTCAAAATAAACCTAAAATTACAATATTAATCAGTACGATATATACACCTAAAATCTTTAAGTCCACTTTGAAGTTTAATGACTATCTACAAGTGTAACCTGCTCATGGCTCACCACTTGATCCAAGATCTCCGCATGCCAACTTGATCTCTAATCTTCCACTTTGACACTGTCCTGCACATTTGATGCACCACGTTAAATATATACTTGAGTTAAATTATTAATGCATTTCAATATAATGACTAAACCTAATCACAAAGAGGGACTATTGTCACAATATGTGACATAAAGGGTTATATCTATTTTGTGTTTGGTATTCAGTGTTTCTTAATTTAACACTAAAGCCAATAAATTATACTTAATTGATAGTTAACAGTGGAAGGTGATGCTACTGTGCCCATTAAGGGAATTAATCACCCTACACACTGCAAATGCAATGTTTCTATACAAAGTTCACCCTGCATTATCCTCACTGCAGAGTGAGCTCAGGAATAGATCAACTTTTAGGACATAAAAATATTTATTTTCGTATTTTGTTTGAGTTGCTTAAGAGTGTTAGGGACTGCTGCCTGGAATGTTACTCCATTGTGTCAGGAGTAGATGAACAACTCTGATTTTTCTTGGGGTGCAGGGCTGAATCAAATCCATGCAATGGCTGAATTTCACCTTAGGACACATCTGTCACCTTCTGACCTCCTTGTTTATTTAATTTTATGTTTTAAGCATTTTGTTGCTATATGTTTAATCACTTGGTTGTCTTTTGTTATGTGCAAAATTGTCTCCATATTTCCATAAAACTTTTATGAAATTTATCCTTTAAATAGAAAACAGATGTAGAGAATTAATACCCATTGAAAGGATTTTTTTATGCTCCCATTGTAAGTGATAATTAAATAAATAAATGAGTAACTGCAAACAATGGCTTCCTAATATATATTTGTCAGGAGATTTATAACCTATCTCTTCTTTTCCACTAGATAACTGAGGTCCGGGACTTTGCTGGTGAGGAAATCGAGGTTAAGAAATTAGTTGGAGCTGACTCTAAGGAGGCATCTGAGAAGGCTAGAGCATCTGGCACTCCAACCGCATTGGACACTGTTCTAGAGCAGATAAAGAAAAAAGCTAAGCTCAGTGTCCTTGATAAAACCAAAAAGGATTGGAATGAGTTTAAGGATGACAACAAAGGTTTGGAAGAGGAGCTAGATGCCTACAAGAAGAGCTCAAATCAGTATCTGGACAAGGTTTCTTTTTTAGAGAGAACTGATCTTAGAGAATTCGAAAGAGAGAGGGATGCTCGCCTCACATTACAGGCGAGGAGGAGGACAGATATGAGAGAGGATGACTTGTGATGAATCTATCTACTACATAATAACTACTAGAGTTTTTATTTTGTCACCATTAGCAACCAAAAGAAATCATTGGAATCAATCAGCATTAAGGCTGTAAAAGGAGAGCATTGTTTTTATTTATTTTCTTGGTTACTAATGGCTTTGCTTTAATCGGCATTATACCTGCAGTTGTGTTGTAAGGCAACAGTGAGAAATCCAAGGTAAAGCAATGCTGACATTCAACTGCATGGTTGCTCTGGAACTTGTTATATTCAATGGCAAAAAAATTGTGACAAAGTCAATGTGTAATATAAGTCTTTTCATGGCTGTGGAACTTGAGTTATTATTTCTGATGGCGAAACGAGAAAAAAAAATCGTGGCAAACAATCTTTGCAGGTTCAGTACGAAGTTTGTAGCAACAAATTTGAGTAGATGTTTGGCTAATGAGTTGTCGAATCACAATCACGTAAACGAAAAATTGATTTGTATGTTGTGTTTGTATTTTTATGTTTGTTTGGTTTTTATATATCTTTGTTGCATACTAATTTGAATTTTAATATTAGCATGAAACGAAAGTGCGATTACTCATCCTCCTCTAGTCAGGTTACTCATCTAATAAAAACTACGAGTTATTATTTTTTAAAAGAAGTATTTTAAAATATAAAACTTTAAAAATAATAAAAAATTAGATATTTTTTTAAAAAATAAAATATAAAATTTTAAAAATAAAAAAAATGATATAAATTTTAAAATCACTATATGAATTGTAAATTTAAAAAGTTATTGAAAATATATATAATCTTTTTTAAAAAAATATATAAATTGTGATATAAATTTTGTAATTTTATGAGTAAACTATTTTAAAAAAATTAATACTAGTACAAATAATCATACAAACATTTTAATCAAAATTATTATATAAACATTTTTATTTAAATTTTAAATATGAATAAAAAAATTTACAATAGGTTTCACCCATGCTTTTAAATTGACCAAAAATTTAAAAATAATTGCATATCATTTTTTTTATTAAAAAGTTTGATGAGCGAAAATTAACAAATGGAAGAGTTTGGCAGCTCAAAATTTCCAAAATCACAAATCTAGTTGTTTTGGATATAAATTTAGTAGTTTTAATCGTGTAACAATTTTGATTAAAATTATCTTATGGCCATTTTGATTACTTTAAAACTATAGGTGCACTCTATATTATTTAGTAACTAAAATTGTTAGATATGTTATAAATGATATGTATTTATTATGGATGTCTATTAACCTTTTCAAATGTAAACATATTCAAGAATGATCGCTAATTTTTTAGCTTACTCTTTAACGATAACGATATGACAACCTTTAGGTTACCATAGTAAATAAAAGTATCATTTTATTATTCGTGTATAAATATGTATGATATCACTGTATTTTCATTTTATACTATAGAACTGGGAAATAGAAATAGTCAAATAAAGTCAACGAGCCTTCCTTGAGCATTCAGGTCAGATGCAAGAAAGGCCGAGCCAAATAAGAATGGTTCAAGTGATATCGTAATTATGAAAGCAAGGAAGAATGACTCCACCCAAGGAAAAGCTGGACGAGCCAGAATAAAGCAGTATGACCCGGTCGACAGACAGATTCCCGAGTCGAAGTGATATAGCTCTGTCAAAATGTAGATTCCCGAGCCGAAGCAATACAGCTCTGTCAACTGGCAAATTCCCGAGCCGAAGCAATACAGCTTTGTCAACAGGCAGATCCCCGAGTCAGATCCAAACAGCTTGGCAGGCAAGCATACCCCAGAGTCAGAGTGAACGACTCGATAGGCAAGTATATCCCCGATCTAGGGTCGAATGACTCGGTGTTACAGGAGAACTTCCGTCCTTGTCAAAGGGACCTACTGAAGATTCCTTTCTAAAGGTGAGGTTATGCTCGCGAGGTTGTTGAGAGGTGATAAGGGCTACCACCTATAACGGCTAAAAGGAGACGCCTCACGCCCTAACAGAAAAGATGCTTCGTACCATAATAGAAAAGATGCCTCACGCCCTAACAAGAAAGGTGCCCCATATACTGCAGGAAGGGCACCTCGTACCATAACAAGAAAGATGTCTTCCTAACGGTTTAGGAGGAGGTCATGCGATGCCACCTGTCACCCCTACGATAGCTTCATTTCATTCGATGCCTCCTTGTCAGAGAAAAAGGAGGAAACAGGAAAAAGATTCCTCCTGGCCAGTATAAAAAGGAGGGACATCGGTGCAAAAGGATGGATGATTGGTTAGTTGAGTAATTTTCACTCTCTACAACAACACTTTACATTTTCTTTCATTGTTGTCTTCTTCTTTCTCTTTTTCCACCAGCAAGCTCTAACTTAGGCATCGGAGGTCCGTTAGCTGGGAAATCGGTGGCTGTCTGACCTACTGTTAACTTTGGCAGGAGAAGAGAACCGGAGAAGATGACCACCACATCTTTACTGTTGCAGTTTCGAGAGAACCCCATCCTCGCGTCATCATCATCCGAGGACCCCCAAGAAATTCCCAAGCCGCATCAATGTATAATTGTAATCTCATGTGTGAAAATAAATTAAAGAAATAAAATTATTCTTCTATTATGCTTTCTAAGAGATCTTCTATTTCTTAATATTTCATAACACATTATTAGCAAGAATTTTGCTCGAATTTTATACAAACTCAATATCAAAGTTTATCCTTGATAATCACAACTTTAGACTTTTACATTCTTGAGAATTTTACTTTAATAGCATTATGTTTCCAAAAATATTAGAAAATAATTTTGTGGCCTATTGGATCTTATCTCTAGCAATATTGTATATAGGAATTGATAGTTTCTGTGACTAGTTGCTATTATCTAGAACTATTATTAATAATTTATGATAAATTTGATATAATTATCAAAATATGAATAACTAATATTAAAACTGGTGACATAATATTTAAAGGTTGTATGCTTTCCTTTTATTTTCTTGTTTGGGTAAATCAAGAATTTTGTCCTAATGATCTCAATATTAACAAGTTAGAAATTTAAACAATTTATTTAATGACAATATTCTTTCAAGTTCATCAACTTATTTTATTATTGACCTTTATAAATAATAAGGTGAAATAGGACATCGGCCTTCTCATTGAATCATGTTGGTAGAATAATATGATTTATCATATAATATTAAGATACATTTGTTTAAACTTTTTGTTATAATTCTTATTCTATAATATATTATTTTTACACCTATATACATTTTATTTTAATTTTGTACTTATGTGTTAGTATTTTATAGTAAATCTCACCAAACTTGAGTTTGTGACTCTCAACATTTCAGGAACAAATTATTTATCATGGATCCTTGATGCTGAAATCCATTTGAATGCAAATGGATTTAGAGAAACGATTAAAGAAAATAATAAAGAGACCTTGCAAAATCAAGCTAAGGTAAAGATTTTTCTCCATCACCACCTCCATAAAGATTTAAAAATTGAATATTTGACAGTAAAATCCACTTGAATTATAGAAAAGTTTGGAGGAAAAATTTAACCATAAAAATATAATAATACTTCCTAAAGCTCATTATGATTGGATTCATTTGCGATTCCAAGGTTTTAAATCTATAAGTGAATACAATTCATTCTTTTTTAAAATCAGTTCCCAATTAAAGTTAGGTGGAAAGAATATTATCGATTATGATATGTTAAGAAAATACTCTCCACTTTTCATGCCTCAAATATGCTTTTGCAACAGTAATATCGAGAGAAAGGTTTTAAAAAATATTCTAAACTAATTTCTTATTTTCTTATGACTAAACAAAATAATGAGTTATTAATGAAAAATCATGAATCTTATCCAATTAGCTCTAGTTCATTCCCTAAAGTGAATGTGACAACTCATAATAATTCTGGATGTGGACAAGGACATGGAAATGATCATGGTTAAGGACAAGGCCGTCGTCGTTGTCATGGCCGTGACTGGAATGTTTATCGTAATGAACATAATGGACATACAAACAACTAGAAGTGAAAAAGCAATGAGAAAAGAATAAGAAAAAAGTGGATCTAGTTAGAATGTTGAGAATAAATATTATCGATGTGGGGTGATTGAACATTGATTATGTACATGTCATACGCCAAAGTATCATGTCGAGCTTTATCAAGCCTCGTTGAAGGAAAATAATAAGAATGTGGAGACAAATGTCTTATATCAAAATAATGACTCTAATAATATTTTTGAGAGTCTTGAAAATTTGCCACAATTAGAAGTTAGTAATTTTCTTAAGAATGCTGAATATGGTGATTTTAATTAATGTAATTATTTTTATTTCTCAATATTTATAATAAATTCAAATTTATTATTTGTTTATTTATTTATTTTCATTTATTTATTTATTTATTATTTTTGAAGACCTATGGATATTATTGGGTCAAGATGAGAATCTCTGTCTTGTAGACATTGCAATTACACTTACAATTCTCAAAAGTAAAAGATATTTCTCTCATCTTATCATGCAAAAATAAAATGTGAATACTATATCTGGTAGTGCAACCTTAATCAAAGGTTCCGAAAGAGCAAAAATTTTACTACTAAGAGGAACAAATTTTCTAATCAGTAATGCATTATTTTCACCTAAGTCCAACTGAAATTTATTAAGTTTCAAAGATATTTGCCTCAATGGCCATCATATAGAAACAACTAATATGAGAAATAATAAGTATTTATGCATTACTAATGTTAAAATGGGACATAAACAAGTTTTAAAAAGACTATATGTCTTCTCTTCGGGTCTTTATTATACATACATTAAACCAATTGAAATAATTGTCATAGTAAACTAGAAGTTTACTAGTTAAAATGAATTCCTTTTATGACTTGAAAAATTGGGTCATCTTGGATATGTATTGATTCGACAAATTACGGAACATTCTTCTGGACATCCATTGAAGAATCTGAAGATTTTCCAATTGAATGAATTCTCACATGTTACATGTTATCAAGACAAATTAATAGTAAAGTCATCACTAAATAAGATTGAGTTTGAATGTCTTACATTTTTAAATCGGATTTAAGGTGATATATGTGGACCGATTCACCCACTATGTGAGCCATTTAGATATTTTATGGTTTTAATAGATGTATCTACAAGATGGTCACATGTGTGCTTATTATCAACTCGGAACCTAGCATTTTCGAGATTACTTGCTCAGAAATTCAATTACAAGCATAATTTCCTGATTATCCCATCAAAATAATTCGCCTTGATAATGTTGGAGAGTTTACTGCTCAAGCATTTAATGACTATTGCATGTCTATTGAACATCTTGTAGCTTATGTTCATACCCAAAATGGTCTAACATAATCATTTAATAAAAGCCTGCAATTAATAGTGAGACCCTTACTTTTGAAATCCAAGCTTCTCGTTCATGCTTGGGGACATGCAATCTTACATGCATCAACACTAGTTAGCATGCGACCCACTTGTTCTCAATCTTCCCCTTTCCAATTGATCTCTGGAAGAGAACCTAATATCTCACATTTACGAACCTTTAGATGTGCAATTTATGTCCCCATTGCTCCCCCTCATAGAACAAAAATGGAGTCTGAAAGGAAATTA